>JAAAKG020207910.1:0-22855 GCA_010014905.2 Druon quercuslanigerum | reverse complement strand
TCCTATAGTTAAACATAAAATATGTTAATCCTGAACATGTAGATGTTACATTTGAACATCCATTTTTCTCCGTGTAGAGGAAAGAAAAAGGAGAAGGCAACCAAACAAACCCCCTTCCTACCCCTTTTTTGTTAAAAAAAATATTTTTCTTTTCTTTTTAGGGGAAAAAAAGGAAAGGGATTTTTTTCAGATTGCAATAGGAAGATTTTATGGTGATTGTCCAAATTTGGTTATTGAATACTTGATTTTCTTTTCAGGAATTTTGCTCATTTTTTGTTTTGTTCATATCAAAATTAGTGCAGTATTAATGGTTAGCAAGCGTGTTGCTTAAATATATAAAATTTATACCTCCTCAATTATATCTCCATCAACTTTCTCACTTTTCTTATATGAATTCCTTGATTTGGCTTAATGTTATAATAGTAACAATATATAGAATAAGAACTAAACATTTAGCTCTAAGAAAACATCCAGAGGCGACTGTTGTCACGTCCAATGCTCGAGGCCGAAATTCCCTGTAAACGCTGTGAAGTATAAATGCGGTAAAAGACACACTCAGAACTACACCATGCTTTTAAATTTTTACCTACAACATCATCTCAAAAGATTTCAAACATTGTATTAAATTACCTTATAATACCCTCATTTCATTACGCACACGACTTATTGTTAGCGACATTATTGTTAGCACAACATCATCGCAAAAGATTTTAAACATTGTATTAAATTAATTTATATCATCAACATCTTATCAGGAACTTAAATTGTTAGTCCGTGGCTGATGATGAAAAACCTGGTTCACCCGAGAACAAATTTGAAAAAAAAACCAATAAGATGATAGCTCAAAAAAAGCATCCAGAGTCGACTATTGTCACCTTAAACGCCCTTACCCGCTGTATAACCACAACAAGAGTAAAGGCTAACACCAAAATAGATCATGCTCTTATTTTGCACCTACATCATCGCAAAAAATGTCAAACGTATTAAATTAATTTATAACATCCTCATATCATCATACACTTTACTTAGTCCGTGGCTGATGATGAAAAACCGGATTCACCCGAGAACAAGTTTAGAAAAAAAAGAGAATATGAATTTAAGCTTATTATTGAGTTCGTTCACTCCATAAAGTCAGGGCAAAGCCAGCACAAGGGCGTGGTCCAAAATCTCGCACGCGATAGCCAGAAACTTCGTTGAATTGATTTACGATCAGAGAAAAGCTTCTGTAATTAAATAACATAATCTGATGCTTTGAGAGATAAAGAGCTGATAACGTAGATAATAATTACCCTCGAAACACGCGCGAAAATACGTAGGTGGAAACAATGTGTCATATCTCACGCGATGTAAAGTCAATCAACCAAACCTCATATGGCAATTACTTATTATTGAAATATGATCTTGGGATTTCTTGTAACTAATTTGTGTAACCCTTCCTTAGTTTTACATTACATTATTATTTTCAAAGAAAAAAAAGAAAGAAAAATCGCAATCTTTTGATTATAGACTTACTTAATCTTTGTTTGAAATATGTATTAAGTAAGATAATCATCTATCCTGAAGCACGCTATTACAACTTTCAAACAAAATCAACACATCTAAAATATGAATATTGTTTCAAAGTAAAATTCTTCATAATATTTGTATTACATTTTTGAAGAGAAATACTTTTTGATTTCTTTTTACATATTCAAAAAGTATTGAAATATTCAATTTTACTCTGTAAGATTTTAATATGCTCAAAAGGAAATTTGTTTAAGTATTCAAAAATAAACAAAAACAAAATTAAGTTGTTTCAAACGTTTCGGCACAAAATGATGGCCCTCAAGAGTTAGTTTTATTAAATCTCTGAAATGTTAATATCTTTTAGATGTTGGAAGTATTATCCTTTGAACAATATATCAGATGTGACATTATAAAAATTACTTAATTTAAAATTAAAATTTTTTTAAAAATTTTATTAATAACTATTGATAATTCTTGCAGTATTTAAAAAATCTATTTTATTTTAACGAAGTACAATTGACGAAAAATAATACCAATGTAGTAGAAAAAATTTTGTCATCAATTGTTTGTTCTATTTTATTTTAAAAAACATTGCAATCAACAAAATCTTTACAAATTAGTTTTTTTCAGTTACCTATATGTAGTTAAATTTATTATTTTTCTTTTTTTAAAGAATTTAATTTTTACTTTAATTTTTTTTGTTATTTTTCAAACAATCTGTTTGTATAAAAAATAACTTTCAACCCAATTGTTTGTCGCAGAGAGAAATAATGGTAAGTAATGAATTTCTCGGTTATAATGAGGAATTATGTCTATGAAATTGAATATTTTTAAATTTGAAAATCCTATCAGTAGTATCAATAATAAATGGTAGAAAAACCTTGAAAAGTTGTCAATTATTATATAGTAGGCAAATATACTTCAAATAAATTTTGCTTTTCTTATCGACGAAAAAGTGTTGACAATTTAAAAAAAATTTTTATCACAGTAATAAGAATACCAATATTGTCAAGAAACATTGCATTTAAAGAAATAATAATGCAAATAATTTTTTCCCTTGATCTCTCGTATATAAATTTTGCTTTTCAATCCCCCAGCGATTATTCTCAATTTTACTCATAAAATAAAAAAGCTTGTAATTTGGAAATAGATAAAGTGTAGAAAGTAAAATAATCGAAAGATGTTTTTTTTTAGAAATGACCGTAAGGCTTCCAGTTATAACAAGTAACTGCGGATATTTTAATTCGAGTTAACGGAAATTTTTTATTTAACAACAAAGTTGCAACTTTTTGCTACTAAACTTTTCCGTGATACCATTTTTTCTAAAACTTTCAAATTCATTAAAAAAGGTCATAAATCAATTAAATAAGTAACTAAAAATAATTTCCTGTGAGTTAGAGTAACTACAAAAATTGTTAGTAATGTTATAAACAAATTAATTCACAAAAGTCATTTTTTCGTGATTCGCAATGATTAGCTAATTTTAACCCATAGCTTTTGTATAAAGTATCACAGATAATGATGAGCGCTTACAATAAGTTAAGCATAGATAATAATTGCCAATTATTTAAACAATTTTTATAAACAAACGCACATTTTGACCATTTTTTCATGAATATGATTAATTTTTTTTCGGAATAAACTTGAAATGTCTTACCAAAGACACCTTGTTGTAATATTTTTCATAGTGATCGAAAAGTGTTGATTATTTAAACAATTTTCATAGACAAATGCACATTTTTACCATTTTTTCATGTTGATTTTTTTTTGCGGAATCAATTTGAAATGTCTTGCAAAAGAATCCTTGCTGGAGATTGTGATACTCTCAGCCATTTTTGACTAATCGACTAATCGACTAATTAAATAATGTATCTGATCAAATTTTTGCCAACAATTGTGTAACAAATCCTGGGGGCTGTTGTGCCTTAGGAGAGAGAATTTCAAGGGGAAGAAGGGATAAAGTGAATAGCTTTCTAAAATTTCTTACTATGTCCAATAAAATATTTTTTGGATCGAAAAACAGTTTTCTTTTAACAAAAATTACTTTTTCATTTAAAAAACATTATTTCTTACGAGAGAAATTTTTTTCGAACAAAAAAATATTTTATTCGATATAATAGAGTTATGTCTTTTATAAAAAAATATATTAACTTTTATTTTTATTACATATTTTATTAAGTGTCATTTAACTTGAACCGCTACGGGTAATTATTCCGTTTTGTCCCTGAAAAAAATGATTTCCGCCCGAGCCGGAAATAGTCAGAGCGACAAAAACAGGATTGAACTTCTATTGTGAGATCAGTACTTTTTTTTAGTTTTATTTTTAACCGAAAATGATAAAAAAATTAATAAACAAATTTTTCTAACAATAAATTAATCAGGTCTAACAATGAGTAAGAGATTATTTAGAAAGTACCGAAATGCTTATAAGCTTATCACACACTTGGAAGTTAAAATATAAAAGAGAAGACTAATTTCTTACACGATTTAAAAATACGGCTTCTCACATTTAAAGACACCTTTTTAAGATGAATAGTAATATTAAATATTTGGTGTAGTACCATGGAGAGGGATTCGTTTTTTAAAAAATCCTTTTTTCCTCTGTTTTAAAGAAACTTCCCTTTTAAACCCCTTTTTCGTTTTCCTCTTAAATGAAAAATGAAGTAATAGAACTCAATAAGAATTTCCAACTTCTTTTGGCTATAATTTCATTGTTTGGGATTAAAATATACTATTATCCTTTGGTTCGGACTTAATTTCATGTTGTAAAATTCTACTTTTTGTTGAAAGTTGACAAACTTTGCTCAAAATTCGTTTCTTACTGAAAATTCAACTATTCAATTTGTTGTTAAAAAAGTATCTTCTCAGATGAAAATTTAACTATTTGGTTGAAAACTTACGTATTTTTTTTAATCTGTCTTTTTTGACAGAGAATTAATTTGTGTTAACTGAAAATGTAACAATTTAAATTTTCACTTGGAAATTCACCTATTTTCTTGAGAACTCATTTGTTTTGGTGGAAAAATCCACTACTTGATTTTAAGTTGAACTACTTTGTGAAATTTTTTATTTCTTGTATTGAAGATTCATTATTTTAGTTGAAAACTTAACTATTTTGTTCTAAATTAACTTTTTTGTTAGAAATTCATATTTTTTGGTTGAAAACTCAATTTTTGTGCAGGCAATTCGTATTTTTGGCGTGAAAACTGCAAAATTTGGTAGAAAATAAATCTATTTAGTTAAAAATCAACTTTTTTGTTGAATAAAAACATATGCTTGTTTAAAAACTTAAAAATTTATTTGGAAATGTAACTATTTAGTAGAAAATTAACTTTTTTTGTAAAAAAAAATCATATTTCTTGGGTTTAAAATTCAACTTTTTGCAGATAATTCAACTAATTGGTTTTCAAATCACAAAATTTTTTAACAAATTAATATATTCATATTTTTGGTGATAAATTTCACTATTCAGTAAAAAAGTTCACATATTTTAATGAAAATTCGTCCTTTTGGGTAGAAAATTAAACTTTTATGTTTAAAATTGATCTATTTGCCTGAGGATTCAAGTATTTGTTTAGAAAGACGTCTTTTTAGTTAAATTTACCTGTTTCAAAAGACACATTTTTGAAGTATTTTTTAATTCAAAAATTATTTATTCTATCTTTGATTGAAAGTTTATCTTTTTTATTCGAAAATTCAACTTTTTTTTAATGTCTCCTTTATATTTGCAGGTGGAAAATTTGAATATTTTGTTAAAGTCATGTTTTTTTGTCGAAAATTTAACTGTTTTATTAAAAGTTCATCCGTTTGGATGAGAAATTCATCTCTTATGGTAGAAACGTTATATTTTTTGGTTGAAGATAAACTTCTTCATTGAAAATTGAACTGTCATCAAAAAAATTCGTCTTCGTGCTTGAAAATTTAAGTTTTTGATTAAAATTTTAGACTATTTTTTCGAAAATTCGTCTCTTTTCCTTGAAAGTTTAAATGTTTGGTTGTTAATGCAACTGTTTGGTTAAAAATTCGCCTTTTTGGTGCAAAATTCATCTGATTTGATAAAAAAATCTTTTTTAATTGAAAATTTAACTGTTTGGTTGAAAATTTATTTATTCTGATGACAATTCGTCTTTTGGTAGAAAAGTCATCTTTCTTGAGTGAAAATGAAATTTTTTGTTGAAAATTAAATTGTCTTCGAAAAAATGAATCTTCTTGGCTTAAAATGTTTACTATTTAGTCAAAATTTAAAACTATTTTGTCGAAATTTCGTCTTTTTTTAGTTGAAAGTTCATCTCCTTCGATAAAAAATATTTTTTGTGTGAAATTTCAATTCACTGTTTTTCCCCCGTTTTGAGGTCTAGTATTTTGTGCATTGAAGTCCGATATTTTAATGTTTTTAATTGTTTTAATTGTTTTAATTGTTTTTAATGTTTTTAAAAAAAACTGAAAATAAGCCCGATATTGGTAACGTACTTTATGGACAGCCTCTTATTAATAATTACCTTTTTAATTTTACTGACAATTTTTAAACAAAGAAGTAACAAAAGCTGTTATTTAGATCGTTAAAGTCTATTTTCCTGAGTAAACTTTCACTCTCACTGACCACAGAACAAACAGTGATTCGTCTTGCACAATTTCGCGGAGTTTATACGAAACAAAGCTGAATAGATTATTTACAATAGATTACTTTGAAGAGAAACTAAGCATAAAATTGTGTGATGATTTCAGCGATATTTTAGCATTAGGTTCAAGTGAACGAAAAAATATTACGAAATTTTTAGAAAGACTGTTAATTGGCCATCCTTGAACTTTAATCTTAAACTGTAATATTTAACTATCTAGGATATTGTGAGTTATAAGACTTCAAACTGGATAGGAGAAATATAAAATTTTTAATTTATATTCAAAATAGAAAAAAGAAAATATATAATTAGAAACATTTTTCTGTTTTATATTATAAAAAGGATTCAAATTTCTAATTCTGCATTTGACCTTTGTCAATGATTGAAGATGTTAAAAAATTGCCCTTTAAGTAACTACTAGCCAGTAAAATCCTTTAGTTTGATGATAGAATATGTAAATAACCCATCAAAAATTATAAGTTTTAAAAAATTTCTTTCCACATTAAAAAAAACACAGATAAATATTTTACAATATGCTTGAGAAAAGAATCATATTAGTTATAAAAATAATTATTTAATATTTATAAATTGATTCTTAAAAAAGGTCGAAGATTTCATACAGTCAATTCACTAAAAGATCTCTAAAATTCTGAAGAGTTCATATGAATGAAATGTTTGTCTTCGGAAATAATGTAAGTCTAATTGGCGATTTTAAACCTTAACGAACTGTACAATCTTCAAGAAGGTAAATTAAATATTTTTATTGTAAATTATTATTTTCAAACGATTAAAAATTAAAATTTTTTGAATATTGTAACTTTCATTTTGTATTTAAAATCAAAGGTTTTAATTGTTGAATAGTAAAAAATCAATTTAAGATGTTAAAAGTTAGTTAACAACTGTTTCAAATAAAAAAAGCTTCACATCCCTTAAAATATCATATTAAAACTGAAAATTACTGACAAATTGGTAAATAAAGTTTCACCCCTAAAATTAAATGGAATATATAACAGATAAATAAATGAAAATCATCAAGAAAGTCTCTTTATCAGCTAGACATCTTACTCTGATTTTCTTATAATGCATTTTTTTATCATTTTTTTGCGATTTTAGAAAAATCATTTTAAAAAATCAGCATCGAAATATGTAATGCCTAAATACTAAACAAAAGGTGTAAGAACTAGAGACTGGAGAAAATACGAAAAATCAATTACACGGATTTTAAGTAATTTTGTCTGTTTTTATTAAAATTTCAAGGGATTTCAACAGATTCTGAGGAACTTGCACGGATTTTCAAGTTTTATGAGATTTATATGACAAATAATTTAAAATAATTTCATCGGTTTTCCATTTATTTAAAAATATTTCCATCGATTTCAAAGAATTTAGGAAGATTTCGAAAAATTTTAAGAGACTTTAGAGGATTAAAAATTTTTCTAAACATTTCCAGGAATTTTAAAGAAGTATGTCGGATTTCCAAAGATTTGAAGGGTTTTCTAGAGAATATTGGAAAATTAATAAAACAAAATGAAATTTTAACGGATTCCCAGCGATTCTAAGGATTTAAGGGAATTTTAAATTACTGCTACTTATTTTAATGGATTTTTGCGATTACTAAAGATTTTAAGTGATTAAAAGGATTTCTACGGGCTTAAGAAACTTCAAGGGATATGAAGGAACTTAAAAATGCAAAGGATTTAAAAGATTGTAAGTTGTTTTAAAAGATTGCAAAGAAATTCAAGAGATGTGAAAAATTTCAACGGATGTCCGTATACAAAATTATTTTTTGTATTCATGTATACAAATTATATAATTATAATTGTAACTGCATAATTAAAAGAATTTTAGGGATTTTAACCGATTTCAAAAAAATCAGAGAATTTTCATAGACTTCAAATATGAAATTTCAAGCAATTTTAATGATATCAAGGGAGTTCACAGAATGTCTCTGTGTAAATTATATTTTTACTGAATCGCTACTTTTTGTGTATTTTCATACGAGATTATGATTGCTTGGGGAACAAATGATAAATAATTCTTTTTATAGTTCCCTCTACTTTTTACAATAATTTCTTTAATATAATCACGTAAACATTAAAGAAAATTTATTTTAGACCTATACTTATTATACCATTAAGCCAAATTTCCCTTCCGGGGAAATTATGACTCACTGAGTTCTAGACTTGTTTTACTTTCAAGGATCAATTCTTATAGTATTTTCCTATAATATTTTTTCCTGAAATCACCTGCAATCCAATGGAATGTTTTGTAATCTCATGCATTATTATTACATTTTTTTTTTAAATCCCATGCAGTATTGCAATCTAGTGTACACCAAAAATCTGAAAAACTAATCCCTTAATTATATCTGATTTGTATCTTTTTTATTATACAAAAGAGGAGCATACATTTGAAAGATGAAGTAAAAAAGTAGAGAGACATTAGTACCTTCAAAGAAAGCCAAGTCTTTCATTGATGGTATCTGTTTTCAACCGGTTGTTATACTGAACTGACAAAGAGCGTGTAGAATAAATAGCAAAGGATCCAGGAAATCATGAGATCAGCCTTCAATCTTCCAACAATAAGAAGAAATATCTTAATTCCTGTGATTACCCAGAGTTGCTGGAAAGCTGCTCGACTCGCTACCAGTTTTCGATTCGATCTTGTCTGAATGTACGGCCACGTCACTTCTTCAATAAATGATGCGACCCTACTCAAGTTTCAGGGACACCCGGTAGACAACTTTCCATGCGTTTCTGTTTTTGTAAATGGGCTCTAAATTAGGCCGGCTATTAGAAACAGATGTCAAAGATTCCTTTAAAATGCCTCCTATTATCCAAATCAGATAAAATGAGGTATTACTAGAAAGATCGAAGGATCCAAGTAGGGAAAGCCAATTGCGAATAAACTCTGACGATGCAAAACTAAATGATTTGTCAAGTGTCTTCTGGACGTTTTATACTTGGATCAAAGGATCCTACACTAGGAAAAAGCCGTATGAGTAATGAGCTCTGATTATCTCTTTCTCTGACAATAAAATCCACTCCTTTAGGTGCCCCGATTTTGAATCAGGATTTAAAAAAACTCACCTCGTGAAAAATCAAGGCAGATCACAGTATTCTAGTAGAAAAATCTTCTATCAGGCTCGCCGAAAAACTTCACTTTCAAAATACGGTGACATTTTCTTATTCAATTTTTCATTTTCTCTAAATATTCTTATTCCAAGACCAGTATTTTAATATTCTAATATTTTTAAGATTGCATCTTTCATACACGAAATAAAAAACTTTTACAGATTAAAATTTTTTAATGTCAAAATTACTTCAAATGTGAATTTTCAAAAAATGTAAAAGGGTGAACAGTTATATATAGTGTATAAGACAATGATTTTTTTCATTTGTTTTATGAACTTTTCTATGTAAAACAAATTAAAAATATCAGTGTTTTGTCCATTATATATAAATTATATATAACTTTTTCACCTGGGAACAACAAAAAGGAAATTCTACCAAAAAAGATTGATTTTAAAACTAAAAAAGATTTTAATTTAGGATCGAAAAAAATATATTTTTCATGAATATTATTATGCAAAATAAGCTTGAAAAAGACTTACGAATAAAAACCAGACTTCGAAACTACCTAACTTTTCGGCTTATTAGAGACAAAAAAAATTGAGTTTAAATACTTTTACATCAATTTATTAAACAAATCGATTTATTTACAGTTTTTTCATAAGAAAGTATTCAATATTAGTAATTTTGGAAATGCATACAAAATTTTTGAATTGTTTCTTTTCCTATTTGGTAAATGTAATAATCTATAAATAGATTGGTTCAGAATCACCCACAAATTAAAAATATTAATTTTCTAACATAAAATATGATTTCACAACGAAAAATATAATAGTTGATATTTTATTTAAAAAAGATATTAATTTTAAATAAAAAACAGTTGAACACGTCGAAAAAAGACGATTTCGCAATAAAATAGTTAGTTTGGCAAACAAATTGTTAAATTTTCAGGACAAAAGAACGAATTTTCTACAAAACAGTTTAATTTTAAACTGAAAAGAATAGAAATTTTAACAAAATAGGTACATTTTCAATTAGATATGAATTTTTCACTTAAATGATAAATCTTCTATCAAACAAATAAATTTTTAACAAAGTAGTCTCACTTTTAATCAGATTGTCGAACTTGCAAAGTAAAAAGATGAATTTTGTTTGAAATAAAAAACAGTTGAATTCTTCCAAAAAGACGAAGTTATAATAATTAGTTCATTTTCACCCCGAAAATATGAACCTACATAGTAGAATTGTCAACCAAAAGATGAATTTTCAACAAAATAGTTCAACCAGAAAAATAAATTGTCAGCAGAGCAGATAAACTTTCACCCGAGTAGTTAAATTTATACTTAAAAAGATCAATTTCAACAAATTCGTTACAGTTTCAACCAAAGAGCTGAATTTTCAACTAAATCATTAACTGAAAAAAAAATTTTGAATGATTGTTGAACCACAGTTTAAACTTTTAACAAGTAGTTCAATTTTCAATTGAAAATAATATGAATTTTAACGAATAATGTAATAGTAGATGTCAACAAAAAATTAAATTTAGACAAATTTTTGTTGAATAAAATTCCCGGAACTTTCCCTGATTTCCAGATTTTCCGGAGTCACAGCCCTGTCATGTGCTCTAACTTATTTGACACCATGAGTGACTTATTCTTTTAGTTCCCAGACTTAAGAACAGAACTACAAAAATCTTGCCGGTCTAATCCTGATCAAAGGATATAACCAAGTACTAGGTAGAATGGCGAATGAGTTCCGATTATCACTTTCACCAATAGAGCAAATTATTTACCAAGTGTCTTCTGGAGGTGACCAGATTTCTGAACAGGATCTTGTCTCTCAGGTTCCTGGTGACTCTCTGATTGATGATGAACCTGTCGCGGCGAGTATCTCACTTGATCGAAGGTTCCCGTCACGAGGAAGAGCTAACAAGTAGAGTAAAATTGGTGACCATTGGGAGGCTCGATTGAAAGCTGGCCAGGGTTTGGAGGATGTGGATTTCACTGGGTGATCACTGGCCCGGAGAAAATGCGGCTGAGCACTCATTAATAATTCGCGTCCGCGGACATGTCCTCGAAATTCCTCTATAAGATAGAGGGAATTCTAGCGCAATTCATGATGAACGAAGCGGTTCTCAATCGCTACTGCAAGCACGTTTTAGCTACCGGGGTGGACTGCTGGTTACCAACACAGAGAAACCCGTCACGGATATATGAACTCACTCGGTCAACCAGTCGGGTGGATAGGGAGGGTGGGAGATCAGGGACGGTTATAGAATTTTAAAATCCCTAGACCTTCATTCCAGTGTCTTCGATTCCTTCCAGAGAGGCCACCGAACCAATTAAAAATCCTGTTCTCCAAAGTGAATCTTCTCTGGGAACCTTCGTTGATCTGGTTTTCAGTTTCTGCAGGCTGCATTATGCATTTCAGGTGAGAACATCAGTCATCACAGTACCAGATTTCACGCCCCAAATGCTCTTAAAACAGAGGAAATGGGCGATTTCCCACGAAAATAGGAAAATGAATTCCTTCAAATAAAATTAATATATAGCAGGAATCACAGCACAAGAGGAGCTCAAAAAAGGAAAGTAGGGTAATTTTTTCTCGAAAAAGAGGGAAAATAGGGGACAGATTAAACTTTTATTTTTACAATTATGGAAAATAAGAAACAATATTTTTTGTAGTGTCTGCACCTACGACGTGACACTATATTTTCAGTGATTTTTAACGCACCCTTGCCCCTCGTGGCAATTTGTGACATTTCGGTGGACCCCTCCCCTCCTCAATGTCATGTGACACTGAAGCTGACCATCCTTCTATGTTCCTACAAGAAATATAAATATGAGTTTACATAATCGTCAATAGAACAATAAATTTAATTCTTTAGACACTTTTTCTTTATTAAATAAATAATAAAATCGTGATAAAATCGTAATAAAAACCGTAAATAATAAATTCATTTCTACATTTTTTAAAAGAAGTCTTACTTTTCCCTCTGTTTGCAAGAAACTTCCCCTTTATCTCAATTTTCGCCTAAATTTAAACTGAATTAATAGAACACAATAAAAAATTAAACTATTCTTGGAATTACTCTCCTTTGTTTAAAAATTCTGCTTTTTGATTTTAATTTATTTTTTGGCTTTAAATTAAAGTATTTATTCGAAAATTAAACTTTTAGTTGAAAATTTAAGTACTCGCTTCAAAATGCACGTATTTGATTTATAATTCATATATTTTTTGTAGAAAATTATTCTTTTTGGTGAAAAAATTAATTTTTTGTTTGAAAATACAACTTTTACGTTGACTGTTGAACTCTTTTCTAGAAAATTCATATTTTTTAAGATTCATAATTTTAGTTAAAAGATACTTTTATCTAGTTGGAAATTTAAATATTTGTATTCTTTTTTTTACATTCTCATCCTAATGAGAAGGTTGGTTTTTATCTCAAATTTCACTTTGTCGGTTTTCATAAAATCTCCACGTTTTGAGACCTACTAAGTCAGAAAAAACGATTTTTACGAAGGTGTCTGTCAGTCAGTCTGTCTGTCTGTAGTCTGTATTCTCCAGGCACGATAACTTCCGAAATATTGATCTGATTGGATTTTGCTTTAGCACAATTTTTTAGGACCTAAAAAGAAAGAACGAGTTCGCAAACTATGAAAACTCAAAAAGTGAGCGCATTTTCAAAATATTTGAGACTATTTTTTTTAAGATTTAAAAACTGTATGTTGGTCTATTTATAGTACTCCAAAACTCGAACAATTTATCCTCATGACGTTTTTCGATAAAATTAAAATTATCAGAGTTATAGCATTTTCAAATTCCAAAAGAACAAACCAAAATGAACATTTTATGCCAAACAACGCATTATATAAAAAAGTCAAGAGAAGAAAAACGTTAATTTTGGAAAGCCCTACAAGATTATCGTAAATTTTTTTTGAATTTTCTCGAAAAGTTGAAAGTTCAAATTTTTTTCATACAAAAAATAACAAATCAAAAATTCCATTTTGCAGTCAAACTACAAGGTTCGAATTAAAATTAACAAACTAATTTTTTCACCCTAAAAAGATCTATAAATTTTTTATTAATCATTTGATAAGACGATTAGATTTTTTTTAATCGTAAAAAATAAGATTAAAAATTTTTTCAAATAAATTAAAAAAAAACGACACAAGAGACGAACAAAATTAAAAGACAAAAGTTATTTAATCAAAAAATATCTACAAGTTTGTTATAAACTCTAATTATAAAAATATCCTAAAAGTAAAAAAATGAATTTTTTGGAAAAAGGACACTAGATACAATAACATTTTATTTACCAACTTTTTTCGCCTAAATTACACCTATATTGAATATAAACAAATTAAATTAATGGAAAAACGACACATGTTGCAGTAAAATGTTAATTCATCATTTTTATTTGAATAGAATGCGCATTTTTTAATGAGAAAATATAATACAGTAAAAATACTTTTGTTAAAGAATAATAAAAAAAAAGAATTAAAAAAGAGATTTGTACATTATTTTTTAATATCTGAATAAGTACTGCAAGTCCGAGATACAGAAATAAATATAATATACATTTTATATAATGCAGTTGAACATAATGTTGAAAAGTTCGCATTTTCGACGAAATCAAGTGCGAAGCGTGAGACACGTGATGAGAATGTGTTCGTTAAAGCCGAAGAAGCTTTAACAAAAGAGAATTTACAATCACCAAATTACAGTTGTTGATGCTTTGACCTTTAATTTTAAAAGGCATGCGCACAAATGACGGGAAATAGAAACACCAACAGTCGCGCGCCCTTGGCGCGCTCAAGCTTGCGAGCTGATGAGCCGCGCGCTATGAGAATGTGCCCGCAGCGGGCAGGGTTTTTTAAATTACATTACTTGGCTGAAAATGTTACTATTCAATTTTTGGTTAAAAGTTGATCTTTTCAAGGTAAAAATTCATGCATCTTGTTAAAAATTAGTCTTTTTTCGTAGAAAATTATTCTTTGTTAAAAATTGAATTGATGATTCAACTATTTGGTTGACGATTCATTTTTTTTTTACAAATTCTACTACTTGGTTTAAAGTTTAACTACTTAGTAAAAATACCCTTTACTTTGTTAAGCAATTATAATTTTCGTTAAAAATTCAACTATTTGATCGTAAATTAGTCTTTATGTTGAAAATTTCTGTCGTTTTGTAGAAAATTCGTCTGTTTGGCTTGAAAATCCAACAATGTGTGTAGAAAATTAATCTTGTTCGATTTATATTTACAATAATAAAAGATTAATTTTTAACCGTAAAATGAATAGTTATATTTTTAGTTGAAAAAGGTTGAAAAAAGTTCATTTTTAACCAAGAGAGATGAATTATTTCCTAAAAAGATTAATTTTTAATCTAAACGGATAAAGTTTTAACAAAACAGTTGAATTTTCAAGTATAAATTTCTAGAGAACAGTGGAAGAAATAGAAATTCTTTTTAAAAAAGGAAAAAAAGGGATTAGGTGAAAGAGTGCGAGGTCTGCGTTATACTATAATTGAGATTCCAGATTCTATCACCCCGCATAAAATTTGCCTGGGCGCTTCATACCGCTCGAGTTGGCCCCTGATGACTTGAAAATTAGTTTTCGAAGCTTTAACTTTTTAATATATAACTTTGTAGAAAATTCCATGGCATATCTTTTTCTCTCGGCAAAAAAAGTTGTATCTTTTACCGTTTCTATAAAAAATAAAAATAAAAACGTAATTTTTCGGACCAGCACATTTACTAAATATTTTCACTTCAACTCGCTCCGAGAGAAAAGTTTTTTATATTTAAAGATGAATATGTCAGAACTTTTTCTTCAAACTGTCTTTAAGATTATGTGCAATGAACAAGCAGTATCAAAATAACGTTAGACAATTTTCAAATGCTTCGTTTATCGAGTGAATTTTGAGTAAGCCCAAACTTCCAGCAAAAGAAATGCTTGGTAGGATATAATTAAGTTTTCTGAAAAGTTTGACCTTGATTGAAATATTCGTTAACAAAATAGAATCATTCAAATAGCATTGACCGAGTATACGTGAGGGACGAAAACTTCGGAGCCCGGTTGCACCGCACCATTTTTAGCCCGTTAGAAAACAACTATGTTTGTATACAATGCATAATGTAAACAAAAAGCGAGGGCATCTTTAATTCATTTTTAAGATTAGCTACATTACACATTTCTTAAAATTTAGAGAACATTGTATTTGGTTCCTAAGCAAATAAATCTATAAATATTGAAAATGAATAAGTAAAAAAGTAAATGTTGAGTTTGCTAGAAACTCTAACGGGAGGTAGAAAAATAAATAGAAAAAAAGAAAATAGGGCTAATCATATTAGCTAAGTAAAGAAAAACAAGGTATTTTTACGCACACTTCCTTTAAAAACATAAAAATTTCAATACTTATGAAAGTGAATAAAAAATAAATTATTGACTTTGAAGATTATTTTCTTTATTATTTTCATTTCGCATAAATTTGCATAAGTAAAATTTAGGGCATATTTTATATGCATACTGCTGTAAACTAGTAGAAATAAAGAAAACAGGATTTTTTATTGAGTAATAAATTTAAAATATTAAGGATTTTTTCAGTATAAAGTGGACAAGCACATTCCTCAATCTTTAACTTGATTTATGAAATCAAAAAAGGTTGCCACATTGCTAAGTCTAACAATTTTTTATTTGGAAATAGCTGATCTAAGTTTTCCGTTTTATTTTCTCTTCAGAAATTAGTCGTAATGTCTATTTAATCTCTATAATACTGTGTCGGTTTATTATGTTCTTTATAAGATTGTCTACGAACTCTATTCATGCTGTTTTTTCAAAAAGTATTTATTATCATCTAAACAATTTTTATTTCATTAGCGGTATAATTAGTGAAAAGTTTAGTTTCAATAAAAACCAGTAAAATAAAATTCTAAAAAATGCTTAAGCAAAAAATACGTTATTGGTAGATAATTAAACTTTTTGGTTAAAAATGAACTTTTTTGTTGTAAATTCATAATTTTGGTTAAAAACTCATCTATTTTAGGAGAAAATTTACTTTTTCGTTTAAAAAATTATTATTTTCTTTAAAAATTATAATATATCATGTAAGATGTAAATATTTAATGATTTTTTGCCCTAACAAAAAAATAATTTCTTGTGGTTTGATGTTCAAATTTTAACTTAATTCCTCGAGGAATTTGAAAATCCTCGTGAAAATCGACATATATAAATTCTATCGTTGAAAATTACACTAAGATTTTTGCACTATGTTAAAATAATTTGATTTTTTTTCAAATGAAGTGTACTTGTAATCATAAATATTTAGGGAGATTCCTATGGCGCCAGGGGTCATCCACAAAATACGGTTACTCTTGGGGTTGGAGGAGTGTTCAAGGGGGTCAAAGCCCTTTATCAGGCGATATAGATATTCTATAATATGATGATGTTGTATAAATTTATCTTTTTTATCATTTATAAATTTCAATCATAGCTGGAAAAGGCCGAAATTTCGAAACGACTAGACAAACTTACGGAGAATAATTGACGCACAATTTTTTAACTGATCAACATTCAATTAACAGGTGGTTAAATTACTTCTATACATCATGTATCTTTTATACATTGTGCAAGGTACATAATAAAGCTGTTAGATGACACGATAATATCTTGAACTATAAATTGTGTTCCATTTTTTTATTTATAGATATAATGCGCTTTTAACAATAGCTAGATTAATTGATTAAATAATCATGAGATTATTAGCTCTTTCAATAAGAACTATATAAAAATAACTATATAACTATAAAAAAAATACAGTTCATATACTCAAAGCTGTAAGTCTTAAAAAAAATAATAATTTAAAGAGTGGTGAGATAATTTCACAATAATCATGGAATATAATCTATCCAATTTTAACACTAATCCTACTTATCCTACTTGAAAAATTGAGCAAGAATTTATATGTTAGCTCGACCAATAAATATCGTAAGTGTTCTAGCATTCTTAAAAAATAGATACAGGGAAACATAGTTACTCAAAAAAAAAACTAAAAAATATCAATTAAATATTGTTAATTTAATAATTATTAATTATTATTTGCCTTCTTTTCATTAAATTGAGTTAAATTTAGCAAAAAATGTAAAATCGAGTTTTTGCTTCAAACAAACAATTCAAAAGCAATATTTTTGAAACCTATAAAATTCATAGATGTCCTAATTAGTGACTTAAATATTTTATTCATAGAATCCTTCGTCATTAAGAAAACGTTATTAAAGTTTTATCGTAATTTGAGTAGAAGGCACTATCGATTTGAAGCAACATAGCAACAACTGTGATATCAATATCACTGACATTGTGTATGTAGTATTAAAAGAAGACAATTCCCATAAGAACTAAATTCTTTTACGTCAATTATGTATTATCAGATAAATAAAAAATAAAAAATAAATGGAGACCAATTCAGTCGATATTTATTTATATACATTTGCCTCAATCAAAATAATGAACAAAATTATCATCCGAGCTTTAATTGTCATGGGATGTGTTTGTCAGTGAAGAAACATTACTATTTTAAACAAAAAAAAGAATAATGGAGAATACTTTAATTGAGAAAGCAAAAGATATTCTACCGATAAAATCAAACATGCTTTGAAAAATATTTTTGACACATTTTTTATGTAATCACTAATCCCTAATAAAAGAAACAAAGAAATCGAAGAGTATTGCGTGTTCAGTGCAATAATAGGTGTCAACTATGATCATAAACATTTCAAATATATCCTTCCGGTTATAGTTATGATCACGCGATAAGTAGGAAATGACTGCAACGTTTTTATCGTACATAACCCTTAACACTAAATTATATTGGATATATCAAAATAGTATACTCAGGGTATCTACTCAAATATAGGAAAAAAAATGCCCTGACGATTCTAGGTATTTCAAGTTTTTTCCGCAAGTATAATGTTTCATAGCACGGATCCATTTAAATATTTCGCATTTTTTAAGTAAATCAACTCGAAATGTGTATAGAATTTCGCGAGTTTATTATAAATAAAGTTTTTTTCCGATTTCCAGGGATTCAATTATATTATGCTTAATTTAGAAAGCCTTGACCAATTATTTTACAAGATATATTCTTCAATATATTGATTGCGCTAATGATTATTTAAATAATACTAAAAACATAATTAATCATTTATAGAATTTGTCAATTAAGTTCATGAATTTGAATAATAATTCAAAAAAAATTTTTATCTTACAACACGTGTAAAAAAAGCAGTGCACGTTCAGTTGAAATTAATGTGAGTACTGTATTAAACACAATTTAAATAAGATCCGCGTTTCAATGACAAATGGAAAAATTAAACTTTCAGTTACAAAATTTCATTTTCAACTAATCTGATGAATTTTGATCTAAAATTATGAATATGCAACTAGAATAGTTGAACTTTAAACCAAGAAGATGAATTTTCAAGTGAAAATATAAATCTTACTGGATCAAATGTTCAACCAAAGAGATGAGTTTTTAACTAAAAAATGTTTAAATATTTATTTAAAATAATTACATTTTCTATTTGAAACAAATAACTGTTTTCAACCAAAGTCATCAATTTTTAACTAAAATGATGAATTTTTAGCTTTAATAGTATCTTTTTTAACGAAAAAATGAATTATCAACTGAAATGACGAATCATTAAATAGAATAAGTGAACTTTTTTATGAAAAAGATGAATCTCAATTAAGAAGATTAATTTCTACCAAAAAAGTCGAATTTTAAATTTTTAAAATTATTTTTTAACAAAAATTGAATAGTTAAATTTTTTAGTCAAAGAAATTAATTTTCAATCAAAAAGATGAATTTTTATCTAAAATGATGGAATATTCAACTATTAGTTACATTTTTAGCTTAAATCACATGGGGTCCAAAGTACCCTAGATCACTTTCATGACTACGTGTCGTTTAATTTAAATTTTTCATAATGCTAAATTCTAATTTAACAAAAGAATAACACTGCTTTAAAAAGCAGAAATCTTATAGACATGTAGAATTATAATATAGACATATGGAAATGGACCGATAACGCTGTGGGGAGAACGGAAATGGCATCTTGAGAGAGAAAAGACATATGAGATGTACACCTGTCTCTTTCTAGATACAGCTGATTGGTCGACAGCATTTTCCTTGAGTGAAGTTTGATGAAGCACAGGACAGTGCTTTGCGTGCTTTGTATCGCGAATGCCCCAGTAATGTGATGTTTGTAGTTTATTGTATCTTTCAGAATTTCTTTAATTATTATTTAGTGTAATAAATATTAAAAATGTTGGTATCCTGTACAGTTTTTGGGCGTGTGTTTATTCGTTTTAAAATATAAGGATAGAAAACTGAAAATTTCTGTTAAAAAATAAAGGTAATTTTTTCTAGGACACTTTTTTATTTCAGACACTACTGAAGCATTTCACATTATTTTTGATCCCACAAAAAGATTATTATTGCAGCGTTTTCAATCCTATTTCGAAAAGAATTTAGGATTAGTAAGTTCTTTTTATAAATTAACTGAAAGATGATATTTTGCATGAATGTTTTTAAAAATTCAACCTATTAGTAGTAGACATTTATAATGTATTGATTGTAATTGTTTTTAAAAAAATTAACCGTACAGAATATTAAGGGAATATCCGGGGCCTACGATTCATTCTACACAGTCCTGGAATAGAAAGAGACAGAACTGCATCTCATATGCTTTTTCTCTCTCTAGAGCCCATTACCGTTCTCCTCACATCGTTATCGGTCCATTTCTATAAGTCGATGGTCCCAGAAAATTTGTAAAAAGATATGTGTAACTATGTGATCTTATGTCAGTAGACCTCATGTGACCGTTATGATAATATTCAGAGGCTATACATTCAAACGGTTTAAACCAGAAAGATGAATATTTAACTAGAATACTTGATTTTTTTGTCAATAAGATACACGAATTTTCACATAAAAAAAGATAAGTAATCTAACAAAATGGTAAAATTTTCAGTTAAAAAAATTATAATTTTCAACAAAAAAAAAAAAACTAATTTTCAAATAAAATTATGAATCTTCAACCAGAATAATTGAATTATCACCCAAAAAGATCCATTTTTTACCATGAAAAATTATTTCAACTATAAATTCTTAGGACCAACAAGGAATGTTGGAGAAAATTTTGATATCAGGGTGGGAGCAAAATTATTAAATTTTGATATTAGTGGACTATAAATCTCTATGGATCTAAAAATGATTTTTACACCTTTAAAAAGTGTTTCTTCAGATTCGCTTAGTTCAAGTATTCGTCGAAACTTAATCATTTTTCCATTACAAAATTGAAGGAAATTTCTTCAAAAGTTGCTACACATGAAAATTCATGAATTGATCCTGGAAATCGGATCATTTAAATGCGCAATGTTTTGACCAAATAAAAAATCCGAAATCTGTATAAAAGCGTTGCATACAGTTTTGATTCACTTTCAGTATCAATTTGGAAAAGGGTGGGAAATAGGCTACGGAATCATTTTTGGTATAGGTACGAACATCTACTGCCCTAGTGGGATACAAATTTATTTCGCTACATTTGACATGAAATGATGTTTTACAGTTTTCAGTCTAATTCAGTCAATTTCCAGAATTCGTCAATATAATTAATACTAAATTACATTTTCATGTCTTTTGAAACTAGCTGAGGAAGAAAAAAGTAAATATTTTAATAAACAAAAAAGTTGTTAATTTTTTTGTGAGGCTTTGCAAAAATCATGAATTTCAACCTTCAAGCGCTTCGTTTATCGAGCGAATTTCAAGCAACGAAAAACTTTTAGTGACAAAGTTGTTTATTAAGGTTCAAAGAAGTTTTCTGGACATTTTCAGATCAATAACTTTAATGGTTAAAAAATTATGAATGTCTTAAATTACAAACGAAAATCTTGACGCTGCTGCCGTATGCACATGCCTCCTCGGTTAAAAACGTGTTGCAGCGGACGTTAAGGTCAAGTCGGATACCAAAACAAAAATAATAACCGTTTGTAGTTGTCTTCTAAAATATACTATAAATAAAGCAAAGAAGCTATAAATTAAGAAAGAATCTCAAAATGAATCGAGGTAGAAAAAGAGATAGGCATGAAGAGTTTTGGCTTAAAAATAGAAAAAATTGTTCCAGAAATCAGATACGATTAATAACTGCTATTAAAAGAATTTTAATAATCTATTGTCACAAATGTAATATTTTTCGGACTATTTCTTTCTTGATTTCCGAAATACATTTTATTGAATAATTTATAGGTAGCCTAAAGTTATTATTTTAATATTTTGATTAAGAAGTTGATAGCATCATTTGTTATTATTGTAGGGAAAAGAATACATTACAAAGTCTAAAACTAAGAAAGCCGGTATTAAAGATATTATAATCTCAGAGAGATCTTTCAAACCTATTAAATTCTTCTGTGGAGAAAAATGCTACCAAAAATTTTCAAATCTTCAACAAGCTAAGGAGGCACGTGCATATGGCAGCGTCAAGATTTTAGCTTGCATTTAAAACATTCATAATTTTTCAACCATTAATGCGATTGATCTAATCCTTCTTAAAAAACTTATTTGAACCTTAAGCAACAACTTTGTCACTGGAAGTTTTCCGTTGCTTGAAATTCGCTCGATAAACGAACTGCTTGAAGGTTGAAATTCATGATTTCTACAAAGTCTTGAAGAAATATGAGCAACTTTCTTGTTTATAAAAATATACAGAATCAAAAAAATTCCAAAATTGACTAAGTTTGGACGAGTTTAAGTGAAAAAAGATTGAAATTTTTTGTTTTTAAAAAATCTATTTTTTACCATTTTATTCAAAGACTATCAAACTTACAAATTTTTGCAAAATAAAAAAAAGATGCGCCTTATAATTCTCTACAATAATCAGTTCTTAAAATTGATATTCGTACGATTTTTAAAATGGTCTTTCATGACAATACTTCTCAGGCTGAATCCACGCGTATCCCCATTTGATCCGGCGAGGTTCAATTTTATAATGAAATAACTAATAAAGTACGTAAAATGATGAGAGCCAAAAAGCACGGTTTGATTTTTCTTTGTTTATTTACACATATTTTCTCAAAAACATTTAATTATTTGTTTAAATATCTTTGATATTATCAAATATGGCGAGTTAGTGCTGAAGAAACGAATTACGAGAAAAAGGAATGAAAGAAATTCCTCACCGACGGGGAGTGAGTGTTTTATTAACGTATTTTCAGCAGAAATATTTCACAGAAGAGGAAAATAATGTTATCGATGCATCTACATACATATAATGTATACAAAGTTTATTTTACTTTATTAATTGCACGTTCATAGTCGAATCAACTGCCAAGGCCTACAGAAATGCTATACTATAATACTATCGAATTAATTATAAACTGTAGGATATCTGTCGGATTGTATATCAAGAAACAGAAGCGAAGCTTTCTAAAAAAAAACACACATTGAGACTCAATTCCTGCTTGGGGAATCGAACCCGCGCCAGCGTCAAGGCTGCATCCAATCACGATACCTCTGAGCCACGAAGACCAAAGACATTATAAGCCTAGATGCGGCACGAGGCGTCAGAGTGGGGGAACGATATATATAGACAACGGTTTTTCT
>JAAAKG020207899.1:0-22857 GCA_010014905.2 Druon quercuslanigerum | reverse complement strand
AAAATGATATTAGCGAAGAATAATTACATACTTATACGTAAATATTAGGACGAATTAAGCCCAAAATAATATTTGATAGATGATCCCAATCCTTGAAGGATTTTCTAACAAAATTTCCTCTCAATTTAGTTTCACAAATTTCTTTCTTGAGGTCAATCAAGTAGTCAACGGCATAAAAATCATTAGTCATAATTTCAATCTATCGTCATTCTCATGGAGTCAATGATGTCCTAAAAATCATGTATGATGTAATTAAAGAGAATTAACTTAAAGAGGTCATTAAGATCTTTGGGAAATTATAGAATTCGTGTATGTCAGCTTGAGGTCAAATGAAGTTACCTTAGTCATCGAAACTTCCTGACTTTCTTGAAATCATTTACATAAGTCTATCAAATCATTCCATTTTTTGAGGTAATTGTGGCCATAACATAATGCATGTAAGTAATGTGAATTCATTGAGTTAGTTGAGGTCAATTAAATGATGCAATTTACTTGATAATTCGAAACCTTGTAAGACAATTATTTCCTGCAAATTATCTTAATGTGAACGAAACCATAGAAATCAGAGGGCGCTGAAGTCAATAAAATTACTTAAAGTAATGCGAGGTTAATGCCATTGAAATATTTGAACTTCTTGAAGTTGCAGAAGTCAATTTAGTCATGAAAATAAAGTTGAGAATTTTAATACCAAGTTTTACAAATATCTCTAAACCTATTTTTAAAGAATTATATTCTAAATTATTATTCTATAATACCTGCAATTATCAAAAATTCAAGGACTAGAAAATTTAACACGAATTTTAAGTTCTTGAGTTTTTTAATAATTAAAGAAAGTTAAACCCTTCACGTATCGAGGATTAGTTAATAGGGAAGACAATACAATCAACATGGGCTACTCGCGGTGAATGAGATTTTTTCTTATATCAAATTACAAATAAATATATTTATAATTTTTAAGAAATTTGAATAGGCAAAAATACTTATAAGTAAATATAGGACGAATGAAGCCCAAAATATAATTCAATTGCTGATCCCAATCCTTGAAGGGTTTTATGAAAAATTTCCCCTCAATTCATTTTTGCAAATTACTTTTCTGAGGTAAATAAAGTGATGAACGTCATAAATATCAATAAGGTCATAATAGTCACTCTAACGTCATTCTAATGAATTCAATAATAATCTGAAAATCATATCTGATATAATTTAAGACACTGACTCAGCGAGGTCATTAATAGCATTGAGAGTAATAATACTCGTGTGATTCAACTTAAAGTCAACTGAAGTTGATATGACCATCGAAATGTTGTGACTTGAATAAAATCATTTAAGTCAATTAACTCGTGTAGTTTTTTAAAAAATATTTGGGTTCACAATATAATGCAAGTATTTTTTATGAAAAAGTTATCTTAGTCAATCGAATTATGCAATTTATATATAAAATAACTCCAATCATTTAAATCAGAGGTTGTTGTCAATAAAGTGACTTTAAGTTATGTGAGGTCAATTTCATAAGTTATTGAAGTTCCATAGGTCAATTTAGCGATGAAAATAAAGTAGAGAAATTTAGGATCAAGTTTTACAAATATCGCTGATCTTATTGTTTAGAATTCTAAAATTATAATTAAAAATACCTGTAATTATTTAGAAACTCAAAGAATAGAAAATTGTCACGAATTGAAAATTCTTGAGTTTTTAAATAATTTGAAAAAATTTAATCCCTTTACGTATAGAGGAATAAATTGTAGGATAATTACATATTTAGGGCGAATTAAGCCCAAAGTAGAGTGTGATCCCTGATCCTAAACCTTGCAGGGGTTTCGAAACATTTTTCCCTCGTTTCAGTTTTAGAAAGAACTTAGTTGAAGTCAATCAAGTAATCCAAGTCATAAAACTCATTGAGGTGATAAAATTAACTCTACCGTCATTATACTGATATCAAGGATATCCAAAAAAGCACAAAAAAGCATTTCTGATTGCAATTGAAGACAATGAAGTCAACTGTGTTATCAATAGGTTCTTAATTGTAATCGTTTAAAATTCAACCTGAAGACAGCTGTAGTAATTTAAATCATTCAATTTGTTGTGAATTATTGTGGCTATCAAATAATGCAATTTTTTTGGTTGAAAAAAGATCATGAAAGCTAGCAGTTCTGTAATTTATGTGAAATAATTCATGTAAATTGAAAAAGTATTTGAATTATTGAGGGCAATTTAGTCCATTTAGTCATTGAAATATTCTGACGTGATTGAAATTAAATTATTTTGTTTGTTTAAAACAATTTTGGTCGTAGCATAATTCCAATATCTTTTTATCAACAAAAAAGTTATGAAAGTCAACAATGGCATGTAGTTTATTTAAAATTATTTTGGTGATTTAAAGAAGTATTTCAAATACTATGGGAAGTTTGCTCATTTAAATGATGTGAATTCATAGAAGTAGTTGAGGTCAATCAAATTATGCAATGTACATTAAAATAACACAAATTGTTTGAAGCAAATTATGTCAAGGAAATCTTCTAATGTCAATAAAATCACAGAAATCAGAGGACATTGAAGTCGATATAATTACTCTAAATATTGTGAGGTTGATGCCAAATATGGTCGAGGACTTTAATATCAAATTTTACAAATATCCTTGAGAACCTATTTGTAATAAATCTAAAATTATAGTTCAAAACAACTGTATTTATTTATAAATTCAAAGAACAGTAAATTTGTCATGAATTGAAAGTTCTTGAGTTTATAAATAATTAAAGAGAAAGTTAAACCCTTCACGTATCGAGGATTAGTTTCTAGGAAAGGGAATACAATTAACAAGGGCTACTCGTGGCGAATGAGCTTTTTTCTTAGATTAGCTTAGAAATATATATATTTTTATTTTTTTTTAATTATGTTAGCCAACGATAATGACGTATTTTTAAGTAAGTGTAGGACGAATTTAGCCCAAAATAATATTTTGTACCTGATCCCAATCCTTGAAGGGTTTTCTGATCATTTTTCCGTCAATTCATTTTTACAAGTTATTATATTGAGGTCAATCAAGTGATTCACGTCAATAACGTCTTGCCATTATTTTAATGACTTCCGCGATATCGTCAAACTTTCATGTTTAAATTAAATTATTTGACCTAAATGAGTTCAATGACTTCCGAGGGTGTAAATGACTTTGTTGACTTAACTGTCTTTAATGACATCAGATGAATTTCAGGTCATCATTGACTTAATTAGAATTACTCTTATTCGGCGGGTGCTTCAAATTAGTTTATTGACATACTGATATTTCTTAACTTTCATTATTTAATTTACTTAATTGACCTACAATTAGATGAGTTAAATGACTTTCCAACTTGGATGACTAAATTTACTTAATTGTAATAGTGAGTTTAATGGCTATGATAATCATGTTTAATAATAAATAAGTGACATACTTCTATTATTTTTACTAAGGTGAAAAATATTATGATGTAATACGAAAAAATTCAGAATTAAATTAGTTATACGCAAAATAAAATCGTTGTAAATGTTTTTCTCCTGTTTGAGTCTAGTTTCATTTATGAGGATTGAAATTAAAACTGAAATATCTAATTGATTAATAAAAAATTAATTAATAATTCGAAGTTCAATTACTTACGACCGGATAATCCAAGTCATCCCCACTTGCCATGAATTCATCTAAGGTTGAAGAATTACTGTCGTGCCAACCATTATTGTCCATTTGGTTTTCACTTTCATGGGCCTCTTTAAAAAAAGGAAAAAAGCTCTATAAAACTGACGCTTTTTAGTATTTTTGGTGGACTGAAAAAAATTTTATTGCACAACTAAATTAAATGATTGTTTATCCTTTCATTGATAAAAGCCTATTTTTGCACTGTACATTTTGGCTTGAGTCGAAGCTAAACATGAATCTGTTTGAATAAAGTTTTTCACTTAATATTGACATCGAAAGGCTACTTCACTTAGTATTTTTAAAACCAAAATTAAACTTTCTGTATTTTCAATTCACATTATTATAATAATTCACTTTTTAAATGTGATCTCTGAAACTGTTCTTAAATGAAGTCACTTTTCGGCGAGTCTTTCGTTGAAACCCTCTTGACCTCTGTTATGTAGCGTCAATTGTGATTTGTGGTGGCCCGCTCGGTCGGCTTGATGACATCAGGCTTTCTCTTTTAAATTCACTTTCGACTTTCGTGTGGACCCTCATGACTTTTTTACGAGAGCCAAATATTGGAAGCCCTAATCAGTACTAGTGTTAATTTAAAATTAATATAGACACTGAACGAAAAAAATGAACCCGACACCACTCAGCCGACCGAGCAAGCCACCGCAGAGCACCACTGCAACCTAAGAAGAGTGACCGCGCAGAACAATAGCGTCAGGGACAAATCTTATCAGGAATAGTAAAGAATTCTCAATCATAAAACTTATTTTATGTTTTACCTACGTAAATCAAATTGACTAGGCTAAAAAAAGTTATTAACAAAGTGTGAGGAATGTAATAAAATTCTTCTTAGTATTTTTCACTTTTTTACAAGTCTTTCAATAATGAAAATTAAAAATGCACTCACTTAGAAGAGTAGGAATTAGGCCTTAATTTGAATCTCGGTGCCTCGATGACTATACTTATAACTAACTACACCTCAATTTAGGTCGAGTGTCTGGAGAAGTAATTGCAAAATCGCATCCCCAGTAATTTAAGAATTAAAAATATACAATGTCTTAAAAGCAAAAAAAAAAAGAAAATATGGTTCCCTTATTAAATGTATATTTAAAATAGAAAATACGACATATTATAGATTAAAATTTTGTTTATAGCTATAATTTTTAACTAGATTCCAAAGTTTTGCCTTAACGCCTGGGAATATAATTAACCTGCAAATTTATTTAAAAAGACTCTGGAACAGTAGATTTCAAATTCAATGTCTATTATTAATTACATGGGCGTTTTCGAAAAAATTCATAATCATTTAAGGTAGTATATCACGATTTTTCGTAACGATGATTTAGATCTTCAAAAATCTTATTAGTTTAAAAAAATCTTATTAGATGTAAAAAAATATTCTCACGAAATTCTTTTAATACTACGCAATCGCTAATAAGTCACCTGTTTTATTTAGCAAATTCTCAATTTCTCTTAATTTTGATTGCAAAGACGATGAAACTTTCTGTTTTCATTTATTTTTAATAATTTTTGATATATTGAACTCCGAAGTTACTGGCATATTTCGAAAAACATCAATATCCAGAAGAATTCAAAGGAATTGAAAGAATTCGGAGAATAATAAGACTTCAAAGAATTTAAAAGAATTCAGAAGAATTGATACGAATTCTAGGTGGATGTCAAAGAATTTTAAAAACACTTAACAGGATTTTTTGTATTGAATAAATCAGGAAATAAATCATTAGAGTCCAATATATAAATATTCCAGTTTAAAATCAATAAAAAATGAAAATATGTTAATACGTTATTTTTATTATAAAAATAGTGAACATTGTTGCTCCCTTAATTGGATTTTTTGTAAATTCAAAAAAATTACAATTTGATATGCAGTGCAACTTCTTGAATTTATAAATAATTAAAAAAAGAACAGTTCAACCCTTCACGTATGGAGGATTAGCACTAGGAACAAACAACACAATCAACAAGGGCTACTCGCGACGAATGAGCTTTTTTCTTCAATTAGAACAAAAAATAATATATATTTATATTTAATACAAATAAAATAGGCAAAGGAAAATAAAGTAAATATAGGACGAATTTAGCCCAAAATAGAATTAAATCGTTGATCCCAATCCTTGAAGGGTTTACTGGATTAAAATTCTAATTCATACTTTTATATGTAAACCTATTGTAAAATTTGAAATTTTTAGTTGATACCAATTTTGTTAAAATAATTCAAGTTTATAGTAAATATTTAATGAAGTTGAAAAGAGAATAATTTTATTTTTGAAAGTAGAATTCGTTAAAAGAGGACGAAGGAATATAAGGATATAAATATTAATTTATAATCAAGATAATTAAAAAAAAAGTTTGTCAAAATGATTGCCTGATTTATGCATTAATTTAATTTTTAAATCCTTCATTTTTTACAAATCTGCTTTTTTGCATCTTATATATAACCAACTCTCGCTTTCAGTCCCCTCGGTTTCGGCCTTCCTAGAATTGCTGGCGCCCACAGTTTCTCATTGGAGAAGGGCAAAAATAAGACATATTACATAGATTAAAATTTTGTTTATATCTGTAGTTTTTAACTATATCCTATAAGTTTTTCCAAAACGATTTTTCGTATCGATGACGTAGCTCTTAAAAAAATTTATTAATTGTATATAAAATCTTCTTACTAAATTATTTTAATACTTCGCAATCGCTAATAAAAATCACCTGTTTTATTTTGAAACTTCTCAAGTTCTCTTAATTTTGATTACTTATTTTGATTGTTAATAATTTCTGATATATTAAACCCAGAAGTTACTCACTCGTAATTTTGAAGCGCATCAAAATCTAAAAAAATTCAAAAGAATTGAAAGAACTCAGAGAATAAAAGATTTCAAAGAATAAACGATTTTAAAGAATTTAAAAGAATTCAGAAGAATTGAGACGAATTCTAGGTGGATACAGAAGAATTTTTTAAAAAAGTAACAGAATTTTTGAATTAAATAAATCAGTAAATAAACCATCTTGAGTCCATTATACAAATAGTCCAGCTTCAAAATAAATTAAATGAAAATATTTTAATATATTATTTTTATTATTATAAAAATAGGATTTTTGCTCCCTTAATTAGATTTTTTGTAAAATATTAAAGAAATTACCATTCGAAATGAAGTGCAACTGTAGAATTTATAAATGATTTTAAAAAACCAGTTTAACGCTTCACGTATGGAGGATTCACTGGGAAAAGTTACATTGAAACATTTTTTCAATTTTCAAGTTTATCAATTGACAAGTTTTACAAAAATGCTTTATCGTTGATTTTCAAGTTCTTCATTTTGTTCTTTTGATTACAATGATTGAATTTTGAAAATCGTGGGGCAGAATTTGAAAATTAATAATCAATAACGCTTCAGTTACAAAAATTCTAATTAGAAAATGGTTCAATTTTTTAATGATATTTGTAATTGTTTAATTTTTAACGCTTCACAATTCAACGCATGAACTTTGAAAATTTCCGATTAGAAAGCATATTACGTCAAACTTTCGCTTTAAGTCAAGTGTCCAGGGTTGCCTTCAAATATATTTAATCTATTCATATGTCACAGCCGCTCTCGCCCTACTCTCCTGAGAAACTGCGTGATTCAGCAGTTCTAGGAAGGCTGAGAACGGGGTGACTGAAAGAGAGAGTTTGGTGTATTTTCAATGTTCTTAGAATAATGAAACTTCTAAAGATCATAATATTTTTAATGATTTAATTTTAAATAATGAAAGTATCGTCAAGTTGTTGTTGTTGACATAAATCATATATTTCTATTAAAAAATCAATCAAATTTCTTCAAGTATTACTTGATACAACTTAACGAAATTTTTATTAGCAACATTTATCATCTTTAAAATTTTCTGTAATTTTATATACTTTAAAGTATGCAATGTGCAAAACATTGAAGATTTCATACGCAACTTACAAAAATGTCGAATTGAAAGACTTGAAGTATTGCAATTTCAAAAATTGGAATAATAACGATCGTGTTTCGTATGTCAGTTTATGTTTCGATTTTTAATTAATTATCTTAAAATGTTCGGATACTTTAATTGTAATATATTTTATTTTGTTATATATTAAATTACAATATATTTTAATTTGTGATGGGTAAAATGTTTTAATGCTAAATTTTCATGCTAAACGTTAAATTAAAACAATTTTCCGTTCCATAAGTTTAAATTTTGCAAATAAAATTGAAATGGTTAAATTTTGAAGAACATAATCAATAATTTTAAAATTTTTAATTTTAAAATCATTTAAATTTATTTAAAATAATAGAATATTTAAAGGGTGTTGAGTCCAAAGAAATTTCAATGTAACAATATTAAAATATTTATTTATTTTTATTTTTTTCTATTTAAAAGCACTTCACATTAAAAGTTTTTGTAAAATAATTTAATGTTAAAGGTTTATTTTTATCATGAATTTTAAAATTACATTATAATTTTGTATGTAATAAAAATTTTAGGATTTCAGAAGTTTTGACTTTGACACATGCAATTTCGTTTTGAATTTAAAATTAACAAATTTTAATCGCTTCGAATTGAAAATTATTTAAATTAAAAAGTTGAAAATCTTTATTATTCCATTTTAAACGTTTCTAACCAAAAATAATTCAATTTTAATTCCTTTGAATTTCTAATGGTCCAATTTTCAAAATCCTTCTCTGAATTTATTCAATTTTTGTTATTTTACAATTATCAAATTTTCGAAATTTTAATCTAAATTTATTCAATTTTTCGAAAAATCAAGCTGTTCAATTTTGAAATTTTCCAATTTAAAACATTTTTGCCTGATATTTTTCAATTTTGTGAATTTGTGATTAAAAATTTGTTTTCTTGAAATTCCTTTAATTTCTAATTATTTAATTTTTAACTGTTTTATTTAGAAATGATGCAAGCCTACTTCCCTTTTATTACGTTCGAAATATTGTCCTTTTCTCAAACGTTACCTAATTTACAATTGTTTAATTTGGAACTTTTTCAATTTAAAATCGCTCAATATAATTTGTTTATTTACATTGCATACATTTTTAAATCCTTTAGGTGTATTACAAATCTGCCTAAAGGTTTATGTGTAATTCGTTCAGATGTGGTTCGCTGATTCCGGATGTTAAAAGCTAATTCTAAATTTATAAACAAATCAAAGAAACAAAAATCGTTTCATTTTTAATGCACTTTCACGTACCAAACCATTGAATGTAGGGAAGAAAATATAATTTTATAAATAAAAGGGCACTCGCGATGAAAGAGCTTTTTTCTTACAATAGTACTTATCATATTATTTATAAGGATTATTATAGACAACAGGATATTATGTATAAGTAGGACGTTTGCCCAAAATATAAAAATTAATCGATGATTTTGGTCTGTGAAAGGCTTTAATTATTTAATCATTATTATTTGGATTCTTTTCCATGTTTCTGTAAATTCAAAAATTTATGAGGGAAAATAATTTATTTTGAAGGAAAGGAAAACATCTGAAGCGAATTAATTTCCATATTCTGAGAATTTATAGACAAAAGATGAAATACTGATAGATAAATGAGAAATACAATCAAATATTTATTAAAAGAGAAACAAATAACCGCAGGATGTAAATATTAATTTTCAATCAAGCAATCAACAAAAAGAAATTTTATCTAAAGTATTTAAAAACTCAAACAATCAAAAATCCGTTCATTTCACATTCCAAAGGTAATGTAGCGAATAGTATAGTATAAGAAAAATTTTAAACAATATAAAGACTTTCAGAGAGTTCAAGAGAATTTATTAATTCTCTTGAATTTTAACTTCTTGGGCTCATTTTAAAAAGGTAAATTTATTGTACGTGGAAAATTTTATATTGGAAACAGTGTTCGAAAAAATTGGCAAAAAATGTAGTAAAATCTTTTTGGATCGACTATTTTATTAATAAAGTTAATAATCTCTGATAATAATTTATCAATAATATATTTAATCATTTTTTCACATTCATTTTCTGAATAGGTATGAGTAAATTTTATTTATTGCGCTCTTTCCACAAATTTAAGCTCTTGCAAAATCTAGAAAAAAATAGAAAAATTTGGAAAAATTACTTGGTCTAAAAGCTTATTTTGCTTTAACCTATTTTATAAAAATAACTTTTTGATTATGTACAATTAAAAAGAGATTTTAAGAAATAATAAAAAACAGGTGATTTTGACAAAGGATAGAAAATCCACGATTCCACGTTCAAATTTGGTGAAAATGTTATATTCTTAAACAGTAATGAATAAAAGAATTCTATCAATGTAAAAATTCTCATAGTCAGCAACGGAAAAACAAATGTTAAATAAAAGATTTAAATATTAAAATAAAAATGAGATAATAATAAAATTCAAATGAAATGGTATTGTGCAATAATAAATTTAGCAGTAAAAGTGTACTTGTAAAATATATTTTTTTATAAGTTGAATGATATGACAATAGTTTAGTCCAGTGTGTCAACTGTTCCTTATCAAAAGATTAAAATTTGAGTCTCAAAGAATTCTAATTATAAACATTTTTTAATTCTTCCTTTAGTCTTAAATTATAAATTTTTATTGATAGGCATGTCGAATCGGTTTAAAAATAGTAATCATCTTGAAGCTCAAGATAAAAAAGTTATTATACGGATTTAGGCCTTCAAGATCACTTATTGTATGGAACCACTTTTACATTTCGACTATATGAAACTAGGTTGGTCTGCCGTAACCAGTTTAGAAATCGGTTTTGCCTATTATTTCCTTGATCACCAGGTCACGCGTGTCCGAATTTTTTATTAATTTAATTTTATCATCAAAAAGCCACTAAAAAATTAGTTTTAGTAACAAAAGTTGCATCCCTTTTTTAATACAAAAGAACTTTATATGAAATTAGTTTTCTTTTATACAGGAACAATCTCACTGGCAGCAAATTTTTTGCAAAAGGAATAATTTGCAATAAAAATTAAAAGAAAAGTCAGGATTAATATTAATATAAAGCATAAAAAATTAAATTTTATTTACCCATTTCTACTCGATTCTAATCTCAAGTTGATGATTTGTTGTCACATCTTCACACGTTGTTCAAAACACTCATAAACGTTAAATTTCAACTTTTCCTCGAGTTGGGTTGGGTTTAAAACACATTGTCAATAAAATTCTACTTTTTTAGAATGAATACCGATTATGCCGATTTTTAATTATGAATTTTTCAATTGCGGATTATTAAATTATTATAAATAATTATCACTTGTTTTTTTTTCACTTCGAAGTCCGATTTATACTTCCGATTTTCGAACTTTTTTACTCTCTATGTTTATAAACAAATGGCACCTTTTTATACAAGACTTTTAAAAAAGAGTGTGAATAATCGCACATGTTCTACGTCTGAACTGAATCACCGAAAGATTACGATTGGTCGAGATGGAGAACGTTCAGCAGTCAGAGATGTAACCATGAATCAGTGGGGTCATCGTTTGATTGTCAGGCACACGTGTTCAAACATTATTTTTAAATAGTTAATTAAATTGTCTGACCATTAGAAAACACAAAACAAGCTAATTTAATTGCAAAACAATATGCTAGGACAATAAACAATTTAATTAGCGAATTATGAACATAATCTTCATTGTAAGTAAAAAGCCAAAAAATTTCATCCGTCAGAGATAATTTTTCAGAAAGAAAACTTTGTTTAAATTAAGTAAAGAAAAGAGAAAAACAAACCGTTTTTAGTTTTGTTGAGGTTGTATTTCAAGCCCAGAAGATTTTGATAATCTTTTTTATTCCAAATGTAGGGTTCATTGCCCAGGTCTTCGAAACGTTCAGAAACATCTGAAAAGAAGGATAATATGGAAAATGAAAAAAGCCTAAAGTTAACTTCTTTCTAAAAATATTATTAAAACTATTAACTTAACACAAATATTTTCAAACAATTCTTCCAACGAAATTTTCTTTAACTACTGACACTGAAATAAATTTACATAATTATGCCTTTCAGAAAAATTGTAGTTTAGGATAAAGATTTACGAGTTCCTCATAAATTAGTTCATAATAACAGAGCAATATGAATTACTGCCTGGAAAAAACTGGGAAAGTTGCACATGTCTTAGATAAGAAAATAACTAAGATATTGATTACATTTTTTTTCTAGAAAATAGCTAAATAGAATTTGTAAATTTATAGAATTTTATCATACAATATGGATATTAGATTTATAATTAATTTAAAAAATTTGTATTTATTTCTTGATTTTATTGATTTGTATTAAATACGTATGACCACATATACCTTGATTTCAGACTGGGTCAAGGAGCCTTACCGTTGAAAGGAGCTTCCCCACTCTTTATAACAAAAAATCCATTAGAAAATCTTAAACTGATTATATCTTCCTTTTTTGTATAACGTACATCGACCTATCTTAATTTAAATCGAGAATAAAAATTCGATTCAGAAATCACATTTAAAGTGCTGGAAAATGTAAAATTTTAATGGTTTTAAAAAAATCAACTTTTTTTTGAGATTCCTGGGAACATTTTTATTAATTTTTTTTTTACAAATTAATTTTAGGACAATATTTCTAAAACTGACAAGAAAGAATTCAGAAGATTTTCAGGCAATTTTTATATTTTTGCAGAATTTTTAAAAACTATCTTAAAAATTACATTATTTTGGAAAATATTAAGAAGGTTTAGAAATTGTTAAAAAAAACATAGAATCATTTAAAAAGACATCGAGGTGGTTTAAACGTTTTTAAGAAATAAAAAAAGAATTACCATTTTGAAAATATTTCAAAAAATATAAAACAAAATGTAAACTGTTAAATATGCTGAAATAAAATTTGAAGCTTTTTTTAAGATTTATGAAAGGTTTTAAGAAAACAAAACTTCTTTCTTAACATGTCTAGTGAAATTCTGAATGATTTTCTACTATGAAAAAAATAATTTTCGAATTGATTTATAATAAATTTTTGAAATTTTTTTTAATTCGAGCTAGTTCAAAAGATGTTTGAAAACTCTTCTCTGAGTAGAAATGGCACTTTTTCGTTTAAAAACTTAATTGTTTGGTTGAAAATTTTTTGTTGAATGAGCATTCTACTATTATTTTAAAAATTCCTGTTTTTTGTTTGTATTCAAATGTAATTTCATCAAATGCTTTTAATTTTTTTCTTATTTTTGTAAGCTAAAATTGAAATCTTACATTTGTATTTAAAAACTAATACTTTTTAGTTAAAAATTCATGTATTTTGATACAATACTGTCCTTCCTGATAGAAAATTAATGTTTTTGGTTGAAAATTAAACTATTTAAATGAAAATTCTTCTGGTTAAAAATAACTTAAAATTAAAATGTACAGAAGTATATAACAAATTTAAACAAAATGTGAATTTATAGATAATTCTAAATAAAATCAAAAAGCGTTTTAAATATTTTAAAAGGTTACAAGATAAAATTTTTTTAATCAATGGGAACATTTTATAGGTAATTTTATTTTTTCAAAATGAGTTCTAGGAGAAAAATAAAAAATATTTCCAAACATTTCAAATGATTTCCTTAAATCTCGAAAAAGAATATAATAGATATGAAAAGAAAATTTTGCAATTTTGCAAATTTTTGTTATAGATATTTAGAACTTTTGAAAAGATTCCACAAAAATTTTAAACTTCTAAAAGTTTCAAAAAACTTCAAACGTAATGTACATTTTTAAAGATTTCGGAAAAAATTAAAATTTAGTTTTTAATTGCTTTTTCATATACCATTATGATTATTATTTATTTTAAAAAAGGAGTGCGTTTTACTTTAACTGTATATTATAAACAAATGTAATTATAATTAAACTTTCATGACAAAAAGTTAAAAATAGTTTTTTGTAGTAACTCTTCAATAATTAGTCTTCAATTAATTTCTAAATACAAAAATATTATTTTGTTTAAATATTTTAAGTTTTCACAATGTATACAATTACTCATAGGAGAAAGTGGCGTTCGATGCATTTAGTTGGAGCTTCTAGGACACAAATTAAAAATAGAGGAGATTTAAATAGAAGAGATTTGATATTTATAACCAGGAAAAACTGAACATTTTGTGGGCGAGAATGATTAATCTCCCCAGTAGGCTCAATTAGATAAGGCTAAAAAAAGTGTCATTAAAAAAATATATATTGAAAAAAAATAATTGTGAATGAAAAAAAGAATTTCAAGAAATTGTTTCAGTTATTGAAATGTACCTTTGAAGTGTTGATACTTTTTCATGAGTGATACTTTGTAATTCAAAATTTACTTCACACATATTTATTCACTGTTTTCTTTTCTTTTTTTTAATCAATAAAAATGTTTCCTTATTGAAAAAGGAAGGATGATCGATGCACATATTCACTTTAAAGGGACAATAGGTTCAAATTATTGCAACAGATTTTTAAATACAATATACTCATAAATATATTAAATAGACAATAATACATACAGTTAATTGATATAATAATATTTTCTATATAATATAATATAATACATTTAATCTGAGTTTAGTTTAAAAATTATTATTTAGATAATTTTACATATCATGTTTGTTATCTCGCCCCAAAATTTGACAGATTCTGGGTTAAAGTAAAATAAAATTCTGGTTTCAAAAACCCAAGAGGAGTTTTTGAATGAAAAAATGTGCACAATAAACATCCTGATGATTAAACTTGCCGCTTTCGAAAAAATCGTCCTCCGCATTTTCGATTCCCGAAATGTGGTTATTTTTCCACATTTTTTAATGATTGAAACATGACTTCTTTTATAATATTTATGGACGTATAATTTGACCTGGATTTCCTGATGATGAGAGCATTTGACTCTCGAAACGTTGACTACTATATTGAATAGAGGATCTTCTCAACATCATTACGGTCTTTTGTTTGGTCTGAAGTATGTCATTTTCTACATCCAACTCTATTTATAATCAGTTTAAAATATTTGTTTAAAAATTGTACATTTTTATTTATTAAAATAAATACGTTTACTCAAGAGAGAAGAATTCAAGATTAACTAGTTACCTGTTGCTTAGAATTTCGCTAGAATATTGTTCCCCTCTCCTACCAAAAATTAAAAAATGATTATGCAATCTTTTTTTCATTGAGAAAAATGATTTATAGTCGATAATATTTTGTCAGATAAGTTGAAAAGAATGTACAAGATGCTTGAAAGACATGATTGGAAAGACAAAGAAAACAAGAACATTAATCGATAATAAATTTTGTGAGTATAAACTATGCGACACTTCAATTTTGAAAAGTGGATAAGAGTTTTCTTCGTTAATTTTAAATTATATAACCTCGACATTCAATTAGTGAGTACATTCAAGTTATGCTAATTTTCATGAATTTTCAAATTAGGATTGTACATAATGGTAGCAGGCAAGTTCTGCAAAGAAGATATATTCGAGAGAAAAATAGCTTATGGAAGATTATAATAATTTATAAAATTATAAGAAAATTATATATAATTATCTACGAGTCATTCATTGTGTCCACATTGCATTTTAAAAATTGTGATGCAACAATATAAAAATAATAATTCGTAACGACTTAGTTTCCAGATTCTAATTTAAGAATGATATAATTTTTAAAAGAAATGTGCAATATTGTTAAATTTGTGACATGTAAGTTTGAATTTAATAATTTTGAAAGTTTCCAATTATAAAGTATCTAATTTTCAACTTTTTTTTTGCTCTAAAATATTTTTTTTACTTCAAAAGCAAGGTTGAAATGGAGGCTTATAGTAATTATTTTTTTTAATTTGAAAACTATTTTTTTGTTTATTGAAGAAGCTCAAGTTATTTCTGTAAATGCCTTCAGGTTGAAAAATCAATATTTTATTATTTATTCATACAAAGAAGAATCTGGTAAAAGTATACAAAATCTCATACTAAAAACCTGAATAGTCAGTTTTATATTTAATAATTTTAGATTTATCTATTCTAAATTATTTGTTTATCATTTTAGACGTACAAAATTGTCTAGTTACATTTTTTTAATCGTAGCATAACAAATTGAAAGTCCTGATATTTATACAATTTTTTAGTTTAAAATTTAACGGTTGAGTAACAAAACAATTATGAATTAAATGCCTCCAGAATAAGTTAGAAATAATGAAAAATGAAGCAAATAATTTGTCAAAGGCTCGAGCTTTAAAAATTAGAAGATTTTAGAACTAGGTACTTCGAATAAAATTATTTTTATTTAAAAATATTCCAAAATATCAGAAATTTCAAACTCAACTTAAAAGAAACCAATTACGGATTGCAAATCTTAAAATTATGCAGTTTTAAAAATTGGAACCATAGTGATCTTGTTTTTATTTTTTTATGTAATATCTCCAAAATTTCAGATTTGTAGTTTGATTTAAAAAAATGAAACATTTAAAATACAAAATTTATGATTGAGATTTCCAGAATGAATAATAATTCTCAAAAATTTTTACAAATAACAAAATTGAATACTTAAAAAGTTAAAAATTGTGTTCCTTATAATCAAAATTTGTTCATTTGGAACGTTTTCAATTCAGAATTGTTCAAAATACTTGAATTTTGAGTGCTTTCTATTCGAAATTAATAATCATTGTTTGAAAAGTTTAAAATGCTTATGAATTGCCAATTAAAAGACGAATTTTTAACAAAATAGGTGAATCCTTAGACAAGTAGATGAGATTTTTTTCCAACAAAAAATAGAATTGTTTAAATTGTCAGTTTAAAAAGTTTTAAAAATTATTTCTCAACCGGTGAAATGAACCAACAAAGATGAATTTTCAAAAAAATAGTTGATTCATGAACCAACTCCGAATTTCAACTAAAAAAAGATTTTTTAAAAACCAAAAATGGAATACTTAAAATTTTCAATTTAAAAAAGTTAACGAAATAAAACGTATTTTCTACTTGTTGAAATAAACCAAAAAAATAATTTTTAACGTAATAGTTTAATTTGCAATCACAAATATAAATTTTTAATGAAAAGGTTAATTCTCAACAAATTTGTTTAATTTTCTCTCAAGTTTTTAAATTTCCAAGCCAGACAAAAGAATTTTTCACAAAACAAATCATTTTTTAACTAAGATGATGAACCAAGTAGGAGAGTTTTCAACCAAAAAATAAGAATTTTTAATAGAATATTTGAATGAATAAACAAAAAACAAAAATTGAACCCAAAATATGATCTTTTTAAGCAAAACGAAAAATATTAATCTTCAACAAAAAAAATTCATTTTTAACTGAGTAGTTCAACTTTAAACCAAGTAGTTGAATGTTTGACAAAAAAGATAAGCTTTTAACAACATAATTAAATTTTTAACAAAATAAATTAATTTTCAACAAAATAATTAAATTTTCAAACAAATCGAATTTTTACCCAAACTAAATGTTATGTAAGTTCGTAAAGTTACTTGCAGTGACTCCCCCTACTTCTATTAACAACCATAGGTTTTGGCTCGACCCTCTTAAATTGGTAAGATATTTTATGGAATTATCTAACAGCTACAGGAAATAAATATATCTGAAATTTAATTTTTAAAAATTTGTGACCAATTTTATTTAGGAAATGGTTAAAAAATATATTTGTTGATGAAGAATTCGATTTACTAGTGATTTAGGACAGTTTTCTCTGACAAAGAAAAAAAAGGATCATGGTCGAATTCGACATACACGAAATAAAAGATTCAGTTGGATAGCCTTGCGGAATCTCATTATAATTGAAAGCATTTGAAAGGCAAATCTCAATACGCTCTCAGAATCAATAAACTGTAAAGTGGTCAAAAGTAGAAAAAACAATAACTGTTTGCGAAATCTCTTAAGGTCGAAAATTTAAAATACATTTTCCATTATAGCTGATTCTATAGAAGCAAAAGACAAAAACAATTTTTAATTAAAAAGATATAATATTATAAATATTATTGAAGGAATATATAAATAGAAACAAGGAATCTTTATCAAATTGAATCGTAGATCTTAAATTATAATTTTCCTATCTAATGTTTTACTGTCACACTATGATTTGTAATCTTTTGCACATTTTTGAAGAGATAGGAAAATTAAATTTTGGTCAAAAACTTATTTTGAAGAATTCGAACAAAAATGTTCAACTTTTAAATAATGTTGAAAGAAAATTGGAACAGATGCAAAAACATTTAAAATGATTTCCTAAAATTTTAAAGCAGAATGCAAAAGATATTAAAACAACATTTTTCAACATTACAGAAATAATTCGAGTAGATTTGAGATCTTTAGAAGTTTTAAAATGATTTAAAAATAATTAAAAACTTGAAAAAAATTTTTTTTTAATTTCAAAAAATGTAGAATTTTGGAAACTCCGTGAAAGAATTCAGAAGCTTTTAAAAAAAATTTGAAAGATTTAAGAGAATAAAAAAACGTTTTTAAGAATCATTGGAAAGTTTAAAATTCTTTTTTTATCTCCTTAAATGAATTCTAAGAAAAATTGGAAATGATTTAAAAACATTTTTAATGATTTGCTAAAATTTAAAAAAAGAATTTAAACAAAACAAATGGATTTCCATAATTTTTGAAAAAGATCTCAAATATTTTAAAGTAGTTTTTTTTAACTTTGCAGAATTACAAAAAGTAGAATTAAAGTAATTTTATAGGATACTTAGAAGATATAAAAAGATTCAAAAATAATTTTTAAAATCGAAGAACTTTTAAAAAAATGTAAATTTGATAAATTTCAAACAAATCTGTAGAAACTTTAAAATAAGATTATAAGGGGTTCTTTTCAATTTTTCAATCTTTCTCAAAATTTTAGGGAAAATTTTAAACAGTTTAAAATATATTTAAGAGTTTTAGAAGTTCTAAGGAGATTTAGACTATTTTACGACTTCAAAAGATTTCCGTAAAATTATAAAATAGTTTTTAATTTCGCTTAAAATCCTAAAATTCGCAAATACTTTTTAAACAGGCTCGAATTTTTGCTGATATGGTGTAGAATTTTGTCAAATAAATTAATTTAATTTTTTAGATACTTATATCCTTGTTCGAATTCGTTTTCAAAAACAATTTTTATTAAAAATTAATTTTTTCTGTAAAATCGTAAAAACTACTCGCATGCTTAGGGACCTTAGGGTACGACTGATGATGTTATTTGGATAAAAAAAATCAGGTAGCTTTATGTTTTTTGTTTTGTTTAAATATAACAATTATAACTCCTTTAAATTAAAATGGTAAGGTATTTATTTGGAATCCAGTGTAACATTTATTCATTTAAAAATTAAATAAAAATATGTTATTATGATCTTGTTTTTTATCAAAATATGTATTCCTGTTGCCCCGTTAAATACAATGTTCTGTAAATTTAACGATTTTAAAATTCGCTCACGAATTTCAAGTTTATTGCTGATTAATAAATTAATTATAAAAAATGGTGAATTTACTTATTTCTTGCCTATTTTAAGCAGTTTGTAATATTTTTTAAATTCTTGACGTTTATTTAAAATATTTTTTTTCGCATTTTGTGTAATTTCTTCAGATGCCTTCTCCTGTTTCCAGACGCTAACTAAATAATTGTGAATTTAGAAATTTTCGTTTTAAATATCCTCTCACGTACCAAAAATCTCATTTTAGGGACAAATATATTTAATAAATAAAAGGGCTCTCGCGATGAAATAGCTTTTTCTTAGAATAGAACTTATTTATAAGGATAATAATTAACAAGAAGATATATTTTGTAAAAGTAGGACGTTTGCCCAAAATTAAAACATTAATTGATGATTTTTGTCTGTGAAAGGTTTTTGCATTTTTTAAAACGAAAATGGAATAAATTGAGAATATTTAGCCATTAATATTTAAATTCTTTGCAAGATACTATATTTTATATGTTCTATATTCGATGTTTTCATATTGTTCTAAGAATGTACAGAACGAATATAAAAAACTGTGAGAAAAATGATTTTGGAAAAATAGTTACAAAACTTGAAATGCATTGTAATGAGAAGGAAAATACTAGTTTCGCTTGTGAATCAATATTTTTACTACTACCAGTATTTTAAAACATGTTATGCTTATACCATATTCAGAAAACAAATTAAATTAAAAAATTGAGATATACCTGATTTTTTTCTATTCAATACTAAAGAATGATATAAGTTTTACCTGAAACAATGTTTTATTTTAAACTAAAAATAAATAAACAGTACTACACCAATTTTGATAAAATCAAACATTCCGTTTTTTGTGCGTAAAGACAAGAAGTTCTGAGATCATTTTAAAAAGTAAATTATTGGCATAAATAAGTATCAATAGATACTTATATATAGAATTTATAAATAATTTTTTAAATGCAACAGTTTAACCCTTTACTGATGAAGGATATACGGTAGGAAAATACAATAAAAGCGAAAAGGGCTACTCGCGATGAATAGATTTTTTTCTCAGTTTAGGATAAAAAATGAAATATGTATAATTATTTATGCTTCATACACATAAGGTTATAAAAAGGAAAATGAAGTAAATGCAGCACGACTTTAGCCCAACATATAATTACATCGTTGATCCGAATCCTTGCAGGACTGACTGAATAAAAATTCGAAATCATAATTTTACATTTAAACATTTTTTAATTTTTTAGTTGATAACAAATTCGCTTAAATAGTTCGAGTTTATAGTAACACTATGAGCACTGTATAATTTTAGAATTAGAACAAATTTAGAGAAAAATAATAGTTTGTTTTCCTTAATTTTCCTTAATTTAAAAACATAATAATACACTGAGAAACACCTGATTCACTAATATTTAGTATGAACAAATGTTATAATAATAGTAAAAATATATTTATAATATATTGATTCAGTCTGAAGTTTCCCTTTTTTGTACCAGAAGACAAGGTTGCTACAATAACTTGAAAAGTAAAGTATTAGGATGCACAAACTCACAAAATAACCGTGAAAAAATCAATTTTTAAAAGAAATTACGTATTAAAGCAGCGAAATACATATGATGTAGGAAAAGGTATTTTTTGTAATAAGTTTGTATGTCATAAAAACAAAATTAAAGGTACGTCATCTGCAATTTTTTACAGATCGCAAGAAGAAAATTCCATCCTCTATTTAATTGAAGCGCGTACTTGTGTCTTAAGAAAAGTTCCTTGTACCTTGTCCTAAATTTTTTTATAATTGAAAAAATTGTTTATAGATAGAAATTAATTCTAAATCTTCGATTATATCTACTTTTATAGCAACAAACAGTTTCAGCTAAAAAGATAAAACATTAAAAATATTAGGAATGAAATATATAATAAATAGAAACAAAATTTTGTATTAAATTGATTAATAAAATGATAATATATTAATATGATATTGTTATTACAAAAATCTGTATCAGTCTTTTGCGCCTTAATAGAATTTTTTGTAAATTCACAGATTTTGAAATTCGATATGAATCTTAAATCCTTGAATGTATAAATAATTCAAAAACGAGAGTTTAACCCTTCACGTTTGGAGGATTAGCTCTAGAATAAGAGAGTACAAGCAAAAGAGGCTACTCGCGATGAATGAGCTTTTTCTTTAGACTAAAACAAAAAATAATATGCATATTATTAAACATATGTATGTATTACAGAAATTAGATTAGGAAAAGAAAAATGAAGTAAATTTGTAGGACGAATTTAGCCCAACATAGTATTAAATCGCTGATCCTAATCCTTGAAGGGTTTGCTGAAATAATTTCAAATCCACTATCTTAAATGTAACATTTTATAATATTTTTAGCTCCTTAATTGTTAAAAAATTATGTTGAAATCATTCGAGTTTATAGAAAATGTATTGTAAAGTTGAATGAAAAATAATTTAGAAAGTCAAATTGGTAAAGAGGACGAAAGAATGTTTGGATAAAAATATTAATTAATTGGTAAATTAGTCCAAAAAATAGTAAATTTATTTTAACTATTGCCTACTATCAAGCACTGTCTTACTTTTGAAATCCTGTAAATTGGTTTTAAATCTGCTTTTTGAATTTTTATTTAATTCCTTCAGATGCGTTTCTCGGATTCCTGATAATAAGTACTAATTTTCTGTTTATAGAAATTCAAAGCAGCAAAAGTAGTTTCATTTCGGTTACCCTTGCACGTACCAAAAATCAAACTATAGGAAAGAATATATAATTTAATAAATAAGAGGGCACTAGCGTTCGAAAACTTTTTCTTAGAATAGCTCTCATTATATTATTTACAAGCACTATAATAGACAAGAAGTTATTACGTAACATTCGGGCGTTTACCCGAAATGAACAAATTAATTGATGATTTTGGTCTATGAAAGGTTTCCCTTTTTATAGGAGAAAACGGACTAAATTTTCTTTAATGAGCGATTAATATTTCAATTCTTTACAACTTTATATTTATTAAAATTTTTCTGTTTTTAATTTAAGATTGAAAAGAAATCTACTGTTTAATAAATAATTTAATGCAAAATGAAACAAATGTTTCTGTATAATTACAAAATTTGTTAAGGAAAATAATTTTATAAAAAAAGGAAAACATCTGAAGCAAATTAATTTGGCATATTGGTTTAAAAATAAGAAACGAAATATTAAATTTAGGTACTATTGTCATCCTTGTTAATCAATGTTTTCATTAGTAAAAATATTCAAAAAGCTTTATTTTAAGGTTATATTTAGAAAAGAATAAATAAATAGAGAAATACCTGATTTATTGACATTCAATGTACTAAAGAATTGCACAAGTTTTACGTACAGCCTCACTGCCTTTTTAATGTAAAAAATCCCAAAAACACGATTCAATCATTAATTCAAATTAAGTGGGTAATTGTATCTTAAAAAATGTTCCTGGTAGTAAGCAAAATGACCCCGGATTTTTTTACATTTAAAAAAAAGTTTGGCTAGATACAAATTCTACATCTTCTACCATATTTGATTTAAATGCAGGAACATACATATTTCAACAAAAAATATTATGGAAGAAATATAGAAATAGAAACAAAGTGTTTTATTAAATTGATAAATAAAATAAACATATAATTATATGATATTGCTATTATTATAAAACTCTTCATTGCGTTCCATCTTCATAGAATTTTTTGTAAATTCAAAGATTTTGAAATTCGGTATAAATCTCAAGTCCTTGAATGTATAAATAATTCGAAAGACCAGTTTAACCCTTCACGTATGGGGGTTCAGCTCTAGGGA
>JAAAKG020207898.1:0-48317 GCA_010014905.2 Druon quercuslanigerum | reverse complement strand
GTGCTGGCTTGATTCAAGCCAGCACCTCCACACGAAATTTGAATTTTCGTAAAAAGTAGTGGAGCCCAAAAATCGGCTATATAGCCCAAAAATAGCCCAAAAAAAGCCCAAAATTCTGATGCAAAGAAATTCAGGAATTTCGATTGTGGAGGTGCTAGCTCGATGGACCTGAACAATAGTACCAAACGTGCAAGCAGGCCCTTTCCCTCCTGTTGGGATCGTTGCAATCCCACAAAAATGAAAGCAATTGCCCCGCGCATCAGAACTGGATTTTCGCGGACAAATGAAATTGCAGGTCGGAGTTGAGTTTTGTGATAGTGTAAACAATTAAGTACACCAGCAATCGATTATAGTTAATGCCTATATAATAATAAAATTAAAACAAATTGTTTAAGAGACAGTTTAATTCTATAGAAAGATGTTGTAAACTAATAGACATCTATCGAATTTTTACGACATAAAATATTCTGTCGCCCTAAGAAATAATATTAAAATACTTGAGACAATGTGATTTACAGCAAAAAAATATTTTCAAATAAACTAGCATGCTTTTTACTAACAAATTACTTAAATAATTGTTTCATTGTCGTATTTTTTACAGATGAAAGCAATTCTTTTAAACAAAGTTGCTGGGAATGACTGTATGATGTTATCTGCCTATTCCATAAAATAGTTTCAGACTAAATCAACAACTCCATTTTTTATTTTTTATCAATATAAAAATTTCTGTTTTTAATAAACCTTGTTGCTACTGATTTAATGATAAAAATTATGTCAATAATTCAATTTGTTATCTTTCACTGAAACACATATAGACATTTTTTTATATAATTTCTTGCTAACAGTCATAATTTATCTTTTTTTTTATTACAGAATGGATACATAGATTTTAAGGCTCTTTTTTTAGACTTTTATAATTATTTTATAGTTTGCATTAAACAGGCTATAATATTATATAGTTAAAATTGAAGTTAATTTAATAGTTAAAGCATAGATTCTTTGTGATATTTAAATTACAAGTTTGTAAATTATTACTTGCAAACTGTCACGTTAAATCATTTTCAGAATTAGAATGAGGCATGACCATACAAAGGATATTTCGAATTATTTTTGAATTTTGAAAATTGTTTTAGATATTTCTAAAGACTGAATATTATTTCCACCATATTTTAAAGATTTCTTAACAATTTCACAAAGATTTCAAAGATCTTAGAGATTTAAAGAAGGCATGTTACCTTCAAATTTTTTACAAAGATTTTCAAACTTTAAAAGGATTTCAAGGATTTAAAAATTTTTCAAACACAAAAGACTGACATAAAAAAAAAAGAATTTGGCCGCCGAAAAATGTCTGAATGATGCATTTTTCAATTTAAATTTGTTCAAAAGAATTATAAGATTGATCAACAAAATATGAATTTTCTGAAAACGAATGTTTCTGTCGAAGACTGTCTGATTAATGCAGTTGTTTACTGAATTTGTTTATAATATTACCAATAATAATATCAAGAAGTAATTTATTTCCTATTATATAATTTTTATCCAAATGTCTTGCAATATCTGCCTATCGTTGCCGAGCACCGGAAACGTCAAATAGAAAAAATGGCCATCCATTTAGAATAGCCTACCAACATCGAGGTCGGTCCATTCAGCACTGCCACAAAAGCAAATTGAAAAACGGAAGACGCCAAATTTTTTTGATTTTTTTTTACTAATTTTATGTTAAAAGAAAATTTTTGTTGCTCTTTTAACTTCCGAGAAAAGGGTGGCGGCACTAGCAGGACGTCCACTCAGCGCCGCCACCAATGAAAACTCACTAAAAATTATTATAATCAGATGAACGATCAGACGAGTTTTTTTTTTTTTGCTTTTTTTGCTCTCTGATGATATATATAACAATCCCAAAAAATACCCCTAAGTCGTATACACCTACCCCTTGTGATCCAAAAAGTTTTAATGGTTGGAAAACCATCATGAACAATGTAAGGATGATTTAGAGCTCCAAATTAATTACCTGACGCTTGAAAATTTACATCTTATTACAATTTTTCCCAAAAACTACACTTCCACACAAACTTATGCAGCGGAGTTCATATATGTATGTAAAAAGCATTTAAAATAATCAAATTCAGTAACCACGTTTAGTTGATATTTTTTTTCTCTTTTTTTGCTTCCCGATGACATCTATTGCGTTACCAAAAAACTACCCCCAACTCGTGCGGGCCTACCCCTAGTGATCAAAAGCGTTTTAAAATTGGGAAAACAACCTGGAACAATGTAAAGATGATCTTAAGCTCCAAAATAAATACCTGAAACTTTAAAATTCACATCTCATTACAATTTTCCCCAAAAACTACTCTGCCACGTGAACGTATGCAGCGGAATTCATATATGTATGTTAGAAGCATTTAAAATAATCAAACTCAGTAACGACGGTTAGTTGTTATTTTTTTGCTCTTTCTTTGCTCCCCGATGACATAGATTGCGTTACCCAAAAACTACCCCTAACTCGTACAGACTTACTCCCCGTGTTCAAAAACGTTTTAAAAGTGGGAAATCCATCCTGAACAATGTAAAGGTGATTTACAGATCAAAATTAATTACTTGACACTTTAAAATTCACACTTTACTACAATTTTTCTAAAAAACTACCCTTGCACGTGAACGTATGCAGCGGAGTTCATATATATATATATATGCAAAAAGCATTTAAAATAATCAAATTCAGTAACCACGGTTAGTTGATAATTTTTTGCTCCTTTTTTTCTCTTTGATGACATATATTGCGTTACCGAAAAACTACCCCTAAGTCGTGCAGGCCTACCCCTCGTGATCAAAAAAGTTTGAAAAATGTGAAAACCACCTTGAACAATGTAAAGATGATTTTGAGCTCAAAATTAATTACTCGACATTTGGAAATTTATATTTAATTACAGTTTTTCCAAAAAACTACCCTTCCACTTAAACTTATGCAGCGGAGTTCATATATGTATGTAAAAAGCATTTAAATTAATCAAATTCAGCAACCACATTTAGTTGCTATTTTTTTTCTCTTTTTTGCTCTTCGTAAATATTTAATACGTTTATGGAAAAGTACCTCTAAGTCATACATACCTACCCTTCGTGAGCAAAAACGTTTCTAAAGATGATTTTGATACATGAATTATAAATTCCGGTGTTTGCTAATTGAAACTGGTACACTGAATGTTTTGACTACTTGAATTCAATGTTCCATATTATTTTGCTACATAAATAATACATGATTTCCTTCTTTTTTTGCTTTACGAAATTAAATTACTGGATTTTTTGCTTCTAAAAATTGAAATAACCGAATGATACAATTCCGGTTTTTTTACTCCTCGAAACTAAAGTATCGGACGTCCAATAACATTGTTCTTTAATTTTGATTAGTTCTAATGCTTTTTTCATACATTTATATTTTTGTTGCATACGTTGACATGGAAGGGCAGTTTTTGGGAAAAATGGTATGAGATATAAATTTTTAGGTGTTAAGTAATTAATTTGGAGCTCTTAATCATATTTACATTGTTCAAACTGCTTTTCCCACTTTTAAAAAGTTTTTGATCACGGAGGGTAGGTGTATACGACTTAGGGGTCGTTTTTAAGGAACGTGTAGTATAATGTGAATTTAAAGTGCCAAGTAATTAATTTTGAGCTCTAAATCATCTTTACATTGTTCAAGATGGATTTTCCACTTTTAAAACGTTTTTGAACACGGGGGGTAGGCCTGCACGAGTTAGGGTTAGTTTTTCGGTAACGCAATATATGTCATCAGGGAGAAAAAAAAGAGCAAAAAAATATCAACTAACCGTGGTTACCGAATTTGCTTATCTCAAATGTTTTTTACATACATATATGAACTTTTAAGGCCGTATTTTACTCGGATAGCAGGTGGGTGTTACGGACAGCCATGAGAGACATTGGAGCAGATGAAGGTTTAATAGAGAGAATAAATTAAATATTGGTGGAACCTAAGATAATGGTAAAGGTAGGAAAAAAGAAAGGAGAGGAATGATGACGAGTAGGAGGTTCAGGCAAAGGTGAGGAAAAGACGGATAGGAAACGGAAAGGGGGGACAACATTAGGAACAGGTAAAGTGCATCCACTAGCATATGCAGATACCATAGTGCTAATAGCGAATGATGAAAAAGGAATGTGATTAGTGTTCGAAGAGTGTGCGATAGTAAGGGGCCTAACAGTGACCGTGAACAAGACTCAGATGATATTTTTCATAAATAAAAAGCATAGAGTAGAATATGAATGGAAGCATGGTGGTAGAGTTGGTTGAGAAGTTTTACTACCTAAGATTTTGGTTTGTAGAGAGAGAATAAGACGAGCTGCATTTGGGAAAAAGATTAGAATGCGCGAGTAAATTCAGGGGATAAGTAAGGAGTATAAGTAAAAGAAGGTTCAATGATGATTGGAGGATGAGTGGAGATGTTCGATGTGCTAGTATTGTGAGTGTTTGACTATAGAGATAGAGCCGTCCAGGTTATATTTTGAGGCAAAAAATAGGAAGTGAGAAAACGACTGTCAGTTAACTGAAAGGAGCCCAGAATTTTGAAGAGTAACTAAGAAAGGAAGAGATTATGGAGCAAGAGAGAAGCGGTTACATGAGACGATCGAAATGGGAAGAGAAGAGATATGAAATGAGGTTTGGATGGGGTATGCAAGTAAGAATTAGATGGTGGCAGTGGTAGAGTGAGTAGGTATGAGCAAGAAACATGGTGGCATGTGTTAGAGTGTTTTACAGGTGAAGTAGGGGAAAACTGGGAAGAGAGAGTGAAGTGGATTTTACATGGAAATTGTCAGAGGAAAGAATGGATGAAGAAGTTGGTGACACAGGGTAGGAAAAGAAGTCTCGTAAAGGAAAATTGTGAAGTAGGGTTGCGGAATAGAATCCAGTCTTAAGATTGGTTGAGTTGTAAGAATATTATAGATTCTCAAACCCGTAAAAGGGATAGCGTAATCTTTTTTATTTATTTTCTTATTTTGTTCAATACTTTATCGTTTTTAGTTTAAAAAGTTCAACACTTAATTTTTAAAAACGTAGAAACTGGCATCACAATCATCTTCGTTGAAAACTCAACAATTTGGGGAGGGGGAAAGACTTTAAAATTAATAAAAATACAACGCATTTCATTGTTATACGTCCATTGCTATTTCACTCTTCGTTTTCGAGTAGAGTGATTTGGAAGAGCACACCTAAAAAATTGTATCTTTAAACCTGGACTACGTGTGCGAATAAATATTACAAAATTAAAGAGTAACTATAAAAAATGTTTCGCTATCTAATAGAAATTTCTGCAAAGCTGAAGTACGACAATCATCTCATTCGTTTGTTTGTTATCAAATACAGCGTCAGATATCAAACATACATGATACCTCGGCACGCAGCTTCTTTAAAAATTTTTAAAAATCTACTCAATGTCAGTTAAATATAATAATATTATTGACGTAATAATTTTTAGCGTTCTTGGTTGAGATAAGCGATGAATTTTCAGGGATTGCTAAAAAATCCCGAAAAATAAAATTTTCGGACTTGGGTGATTCAAAAAAAAACAATGCTGCAAATATAATATTTAAGAAATTAAAAGTTTATGAAGTGTTACAAAGAGATCTAAAAATTATTTTTAATTATTTTTCCAAATAATCCATGTTTTTTAAACATCCAATAAATTTTCAACCAAATGGTCGAATTTTCAAACAAATTTTGTTTCCATAAATGATAAATTTTCATTTAATAGGAATAAATTTCCTGCCCATAAGATGAATTCACAACAAAATACTAAAATTTTCAAAAATATAACTTTTTAACAAAATAGATGAATTTTCAATTCAATTCAATTTTGCTACCACCAATTGTGATTTTTTCAATAAAATACTAAATTTTCAAAATAAGATATGGATCGAAATAGTTGAATTTCGAAACACAAACAATCAATTCTCATCCTAAAATTGAATAATTAAACTTTCGGTTAAAAAACTGAACGTATGAACCAAAAAACGAAATCACAAAAAAATATTTGTATGTTTAACCAATAAAATAAATTTTTAGCGAAGATGCTCAACATTCAAACAAGTAGTTAAATTTTCAACAAAAAGTAATAAATTATCAACAAATGATATTATAGTATTTTCAACAAAGTAGTGAAATTCTAATTCAATAAAATTCATTTTAATAAAGTATTTCAACTTTCAACCATGCAGTTGATTGAAAGAAAGGGAATTCTTAATGAAAAACTTAATAGCTTAATTTTCACTTTAAAACGACGAATTTGAAACCAAAATTGAAGCACTTAAATTTTCATTTAAAAAAACAATAATAGTAGTTAACAGATAATCTAATAGGACAATTTTTAGCTACAAACGATTAATGTTCAACTAACAAAGGATTAGTTAAATTCGCAACTAAAAGAACAACTGTGCAATAAAATAAATTAATCTGCTACTAAATATTAAATTTTTAAAAACAAAATACATGCATTTTTAATCCAAAACATAATAGTAGACTTTTCAATGAAAAAAAATAAATTTAAAAAAAAATAGTTAGATTATCTTATTGCGTTCTATAAACTTTGGTTGCATTTAAGCAAAATACAAAAAAGGAAAAAGGAGGGATTGCTTAAAATAGGCAAAGAGGGGAACAGGGGAAGGTGCGCTAAGGCTGTATTAAGATTTTTATTGTAAAAATGGAAACAAGCTGCTACAATATTGATGAGCGAAAAATAAAATGAGAACATATTCTATGATTTTAAATAAATTTTGTATTGCGTAGTATTAAATAATATCATTCTTGGTCATTATTTTTTGTTTTAATTGTCATTATCATGTCTTCATAAAAAATGCGATGTAGATTTTAATGAATGTTGAAGATTACATTTTTTTAACCCAACCGACTCTGACGAAATGTAAATATCTCAGAAGGACAAGCTTGATGCCTATATTTTTTGAGATAACGCGTACATGATAAATGCATTACGCAATAAAAAGAAGAACCAGAATATTCATTAGTTGCGTTGTTAATCAAAATTATACAGTAATTACATTAATCAGTTGTTTATCTAATTATAAAAAATGAGGATTGTTCATACACCAATCTTATTATTGGCTACCATCCTTAATTTTGTTGGTAACTATAATAATACAATATATTAAACGTTTTAAGTACATTTTTTAGCTATACGTAAGTCATAATTTGCGAAGACTTCCAACTGTGTTCGTCGGAATTTATACTTGCACATATGGTACACTTCCAACTGTGCACGTCAACATTTACGCGTGCGTAGATGCTACCCTACCAGCGGTTCACATGCACAAATGTTATACTCCCAAATTTTTACCTACAAACATAAAAGACACTCTAATTTGCACATTTCGATTATTAAGAACAGATTCTTAGCTGAGAAGCCCACGTTCACAGATGGGAGACTCACATTTGTGACCATCGCTATTTATACTATCATATACTTACTTAATAGATGTGATCAGAATAAAGATTAGCGATCTTAAAATGGGATTCCCAATAAGTTTGCGTATTTTTGTATGGTCAATGGCACATTATAACTCTGTGAAGCTCTTCGATTGGGGTGAATACTGAAGAGATTGATTGATCAGCGACCTATGTCGGGGAAGTGTTGCGCAACGAACGTCTTGCTTGTATAAGCAACACGGGTATTCCAAATTAAACTAAAAATGTATAACCCCCCCTCATTATTCTTATATCAACATGTCGGTGCCGAATTATATGGCGAGGCTAACAGCGAGCAAATTACGCTTCTAATTCCACCTTAAGTTGAGGGTTCCTCTCTCATAAATTTGATTGAAAGCATGTCCACGCACGGTGGGGTAAAACGAGACTTGGCTCAATACGTCAAGTTAGGTATACTGCTCTTATCAGATCACTTTATTGCATTGCAAAAATACATCCGTTACTGATGATATATACTGGGAAATCTCCGCCAGACTATTAAAAACCCAACTGTATCAAAAATGCGTTGAAATATAGGTCCGTAAACATCATCAGCTTGAGGAATTTAAGTGCTTTAATAATTATTATAATTTTGAGAGTAAATTAGGCAGGCTTTTTTCCTGCTTTATCGGCACAATGTGACTTCGGAATAGGTGAGGAGGCACCAGAAGCACCAACCTCCAAGAGGACCCCTCTGGTAACATTTCGATGCACTTGTTTATGCATTTTAATGGCTGAGGTGCTTCCTTGAACAGGCGTCCGTATCTTCTTGGTTCGATCAAGCTTCATATTGAGAGCGTTATTACGCGTAGCCTATGGAGCGGCGAACAATTTTTCCAAGCAAATTTTTGTCTCTAGTGAGCTATAAGTAAGATAATTTTCAAGGACTACCAGGGCAAAAAGAACTAATTGGGTTGAATAATGGCAAATCAACATTTTTTAATTCGCATAAATCTGGTTTTTTGTTCGGTGAGGCGAATTGAGGTATCGCGAGATAAATTCATGTCAGTCTGTCTCAATTCGTATTCAAGGTCATTCTGGGAAAAATAATAAAAACTGCATGGTTGGAAATTCGAACCAGCAATCCCAAGTGTATAAGTTGAGAGGGTGGTCAGTGATATACGAAACTATTTGGTAGATGAAATATTTATAACGGATAGTCTTAAAACGTCTCCTGTCTGACGAATTTAGGCAAATAGCTGTTCGAACTCAATCCGGACAATTAATTTGTAATGGGTTGACATTGTATTACTTTTGAAGAATTTTTTACAAATCCACGCGAGGTTCATGATATACAAACATATTATTGTCTACTATTAAAAATATTTAATCTTCTTCTATTTCTTGCTGTAGAGATGAGTTCGAATAATGATGGTCTACCTTATAAAGACACTATTCCGGCTGCTATTCGTCGTAGAATTTCTTCCCCTCGCGATAGACATCAATCTCCAGAAATCTCTCTTCCTACAGAAGAGCCTCCTCTTCGTGGCAGGTCCAGGTCTCCTTCTGGTAGTTCCAGGTCTCCTCCTGGCAGTTCCAGGTCTCCTTCTGCCAGGTATTCTTCTTTACGCCTGTTTGGAGGTCAACGTCAACTCAAATTTATTCGTCTTGTTCCTAAAAAAAATCCACGCCGGATGTTTGAAATTCGAAGATACACTTTTCTTGCTGATAAACCAATTCAGGTGAGAAATAGAAATAATGCTCTTATTTCTATGCCAACCGAAGAACAAAATGTTTTAACAACTTCTACTGGTGAAGTATTTGCAATAGTGGAAGGGAATCGACGTCTTCGTGGAATATATATGGTAGAAGATTATTTTGAGAAACGGGTGAAAATAAACATGCACAGCGGCGCTGTTCAACCGATGACCACAGAAGAAATAGCGGACACTCCCCTAGGAAACAGAAATCCAATCACAAAGAATTTTAAACTAGAACATGTAAGCGATACTCGTGAGAGTCAATGACTACCTTAAAATATCTAAAACCAAAATATAATATTGTTTGTGGAAACTTTTTATGGTTTTAAAAGTCAAGGTCTTTTGTAAATACCCCAGATTTTATCAGAAGCAGACAATGAAGGTGCTTTCTATTTCTTCATTAAAATATCTAATGCGTATGAAAATTTGTTATGAGGCGTCACCAAAATCACGATTCATGGATGCACCCCTATTACTGGTCATATAATTTAAGTCAAACCGCTAAACATTATTTGTTTCTGTAATTTTTCAGCAGTCATAGAGTAAAAGTGTGTTTAACATAATGTGAATATTTTTGAAGGAGCTAAAACTTTAATTTTCAGTTTTTTTGTTGCAAATTGGTAGTTTTTACGAAAATAAAAAAAAATGTTAATGTAAAGTGCTACAGGCGTATTCTTCTTTATTTATATCGTCTCCGCTGAAAGTTTACATGAGTTTCGTCCCTTACAATCTTTTCGCCTAGATATTTTTATAAAATCGTATCCCTACTGTTTACAGTCATTTACAGCTATTGACGATAAAATCTTATATCTATATCCTTATTTTTATTTCCTGCGATAGCGCAATTTAGGGCGTGCTAGCGAACGACTCAGCGAGCGGGTAATCGAGAGCGATAGTGAAAGCAAAAGAGAGAGAGAGAGTGACGAGGGAACCGCATCTTAGTCTACTTATGGTACTGCATAACCATTACTTACTATCTTTGAGCTTCTAATCTAAGCGACTTCCATTTCCTTTTTGTTTTAATTCTCTTGTGCCTCCATTTTGCCAATTTTTTTCACATGAATTCTTTCATTCTTTCTCATTCACTCCTCTTGCACCCTTCAATTCCTTCATCCATTCTTCCTCTAATCCATCCTCTCCTATTATCTTTCCCAAATTTTCTTGCCAGCTTCCTTTATCTTTCATTCCTCTCATACATCCTTCCCATACATGGTCCAATGTTTCCTCCTCCCATTCAAATATTCTACACTTTCTGTTCTCTTACTTTTCCCAGTACAACCCCTGCCTTACCTCGTTTTCCTAACTTAATCTTGCTATTCTGGTCTACCTTCTCTCTTCCCATCTCTTTTCTAAATACTATGGTACTCCTTTCCCAATCTATGATACTCACCCCAATCTTTCAATTAATGGTTTTTTCTTCTCCTTTTCTCAAATTCTACATAGTTTACACCAGACTCCTTTCTTCTTCCCATTTTGTTAATTCTATCGCCCTCCATTTCCTCTCTTCTAACTACAGCTAACGCTTTCACCCTAACTCCCTCTCTTTCCCTCTTTCAGCTTCGTCTTAAATTTCTATGCTAACTCCTCCCCAACTTTTTCTCCTCATTTCTTCTTCCAAATCTGATCATAATATATTATATAAAAGTGGGCTCAGAGGACATCCTTGCCTCCCTCCTTTCACGAACCAGATACAATATCATACTTTCTCTCCTACCTTTTCCCTGCTTTTTTTCTCTTCACGAATTTCCGATGCCATAAATCTTTCTACTTCGTCTCGATCTAATGAGTCGCTTCCTTTAGGATTACGAATATTGCTACAACTGCTTCTTTTTTCCTTTTATTTCTCCTACTACTATACTATATTACACATTATCTATGTCCATTCCTTTAATTCCTTTTCTCCATATTTCCACACTTCCTATGGAATCCTATCTATACCAGATGCCTTTGCATCTTTCATTGTTCCTAAAACTTTGACTATTTCTTCCCTTGTTATGGCCTCTTCCTGATATCTTTCTCTACTATATTTTTCTTCTTGCCTAACTTTTCTCTCTAATCCAACAGGACAATTTTTTGAATATTTTTTTCATTCTCCTATTTTAATATATTGGTTACTCTTTGTCTCTCTCTATTTACGGCCTTTCAAACCTCTTCTTCCGTCCTAGTCTTCTCCATCTCTTCCTCAAACATTTCATTCTCTTCGTATTTCTTTTGATCACACAATTCAGTATGCATACTATTGCACTCTAATCCTGTTTTTATTTCTCCTATAATTTTTTCCATCTTTGCGTCCACATTTCCCTCCCCTATTTTGATATTTCTATTCTTTTCTCTATAATGTGCTTTTTCTTGCCTTGACCAATCCGCTTTTCCTGCATTTTTAACCTCTGCTCCCTTTTTATCCAACTTGCTATTACTTTTTCCTCCCCCTAATGTCACTATTAAGGGAAAGTGATCCAAATCAATATAATCTCCTACCTCTAGTTTCTTGACTTTCACTCTTACCTCATCATCCAGCATCGCATAATAAATCACTGTTCCACTGATACGGATACTTAGACGTAATACTTAGAAAATTATCTATTTTATTAGTATTAGATTCCGTTGTATTTGTTCTTACCATAATAAATACTTTGTCTTTAAAATTTGGGATTGATAGCGAACTTTTTGACGGACGTCCCCGAACTCTTTGTTTGTGGGTTAATTGAAAAAAATTAATTTTGCTAAATTTAATTAATTTGTAAGACCATTACTTTCTTATTCTATATCCTGTTGTCGCATTGAAATCCCTACTTATTATAAGCCTAATCGCTTTTTATTTTCTGCCAGAATTTCTTTGATCTCCTCTGCTTTCCCCTGCATATAACCATTCACATGAACTCCCACCATCTTCCACGTCTCTCATCCCATATGTCTTCTACTATTACTCTTTCTTTTAGTTCCTCAATCTCTTTTTAATCTTTCCCTGTTATACATGCGCACCTTACTTCCATCATCATTTCTCTCTCCCATCACCATTCCTCTTATTGATTTTCCCTTTTTAATGCTCCTCTTTGCATTTTGAAATTGCCATTTATAACCTCTTGCTAACCTTCACCTTACTTTTTCCCACCCCTTTTCATCTAACTGCGTCTCGAATATTATTATTAAGTCCCACTGTGTCAAATTTCTTATTATCTCCCTATCCCTTCCGTCTAATCCTACTATATTCCAGTAGCATTTCCTCCATTCTTCCCTACATTTTTTTCTCGTCTCTTTTTGCTTCTTACTATTTCTTATTTTCCCATCTTACAGTCCTTTCTCCCTTAGATTCCCAATATACTCCGTCTATCTAAATGCTTCAATACTGAGCTTATGTTCCTCGTCTCTTTTTTTCTTTCCTCTTTCACTTAACTTATGCTGCATGCACTTCGTACTTTCTGTATCTTTATTTTAGCATCTATCCTTTTTAGTACTTCTTCAACTTCTTACTTCCGCTCCTCCCCCCTTTATTCTTAAATGTTTTATCATAATGCTTCTTTTACTTTCTTTTTTCTCTTTCTTTTCTATTCTTCGTTATATTTTTCTGAGCCTTTCCTTCTCCCCATTATCACTCTCATCCCCTCCAAACTCCTTGTTCAAGCTTTCTATTTTCTTTTCTTACCTTGCATCTAATTTAACTTTTTAATATTAGCTTCCTATTTTCCTAGCTTTTGTTTCAATGACTGCATCATCATTACTAATTTCTCCCTGACTTCTTCCCATTTCTTTATTGCTTTCATAATTTCAGCCACGTCCTGCATAATTTCCCCCCTTATTTCGTCTTCCCCGTTATCCTGCTTCTCTTCATAAATTCCCGTAACATGTATCATAATTTCGCGAAATTCTTTCAGTCTTTTCTCTTTGATCGGATCTTTATTTTCAGTTGCGTTTACTTCAGTCCTTTATTCTCGTCTAGTCTCGTCTATTCTCGTCTATTCTCATCCTTCTTTTTAAAACTACGCTTTTACGGTGGCAATCAGAATATTTTTAGATATTTTATGATTGAACCGATATCTTCCTTCTCTTCATCGCTTCCCCTCTCCCATCCCATTATTTTTATAAAAGCCTCAATCGAACCTGCGCCTTATGGTACCAGTCTTGCCTTTCTGCGTCTCCATCTCACCTTGCTACTACCAATCAGATCAACCCAATCCTGCTTTAATTAATGTTTCATAAACAAACCCTTCTACACACTCCCTCACGTCAAATTACCCAAGAAATATCAGAAAAACTCAGCATTAACAATTTCCGCTACCTCACACTTTCATGCCGGAAACGAAAGCGACTACGCGACATCGCAAATTGTGTGGCAACCGTCCCTTTTTTCACTTGGTTTGTAAATAAATCATAAATTATTAGTTCATAAATATTTAGCTCTGAAGAATTCGGTTACTGCACTGGTTTCCTGATTTCCTCCTTTAGCGGATACAAGAAATGTCTATCACTACTGAAATTAAATACAGACCAGTGTTACTTCAATGGTAGTTTTCTAAAAATTTTTGAACATTATCCGATTAGTCACTCAATGATTTAAAAAATCGTTACAAATAAAGAACTTACAGAATTAACTCAAAAGTTTTCTGAATTTGCTTTTTAGGATATGGAAGAAAATTGTTATTGGGTTCTAAAAATTTTTTAATGCAGAAGTCCTTCGATCTTCCTCAGTAGTATATAAAAAATATTTAATACCCCAGAAAGTAAACTTAAGTGAGTTTAACGCGGAATATTATTTTTCGAGGATATTAGGATATTTTATTGTAGTAAACAAATTTAGAACGATGTTCCTAATGCCTTCGAAGACGATACGTTAAAGCGATACAAAAAATGATGAAATATAAAAAATTCCATTTTGCGGACTAGCAATGTAAGATACAAAAAATATGAATTCATAACAATTTTGCACCTTGAAAATAAAAAATTAAATTCTTGAACAAATGACATAAGCAAGGACCAAAAATAGAGAAATGTTGTTTACTGAAAAATAGGTTAAAAGTTGTTGCTATTATTTTTCGATGCATTGCGCAGTTTTGGCTTTAATTGTAAAACATTGAATCATTTTAAAAAATTTAATTTTGGCATAAACGACACTAAAGAAAACAAACAGACAAAAGTTGCGCATAAAAAAACTACAAATTTGTAATAATAAACTTTTGATAGAACACGTTGTTTTTGTTTCAATAAGGAAAAAGCATTAAAAATAAAAAATTGATTTTTTTGAAAAACGACACGGGGCATTTTAACATAGTATGATTAGATGTTCCTTTTCCGTAAAAATAAGTTTGAAAAGCAAAAAAATTAAATTTCCGGAAAAATGATTTAGCAGAGGAGAAAAACAGGGGCAAAATTCGGGCAACCAAAAAAGATCTACAAATTTTTGATGAACTCTTGTTAGAAAAATATTCTAAAAGTAGAAAAATTAACTTTTTGGGAAATGGACACAAATTTCAATAATATTTTATTTAACATGACATTGAAAATAAAAAAGTTAAATTGATGGAAAAACCAGTCAAGTTGAAATAAAAAATTTTAATAACCTAATTATATATTCGCTAATAAGCAATCGCAGGCCAAGGTACAGAAATAAATGTAATAAGCATTTCATGTAAAAGTGTTAAATATAATGTGGAAAAGTTCTCATTTTTAGGAAAATCGAGGGCTTTAACAAAAGAGAATTCACAATCACACATGTTATCGAACGTGAAGCGCTTACAACAACAGTCGGGGGTCAGAGTAGCGGGACGATTTTTTGGATTATAACTAGAGTAGTAGAGCATTCTTGTGTGCGAAGTAAAATTTATTTGTACATTACAATATGAATATTTTTTAACAATTAAAACCTTTAGGAGTTGTCGTGATAGTGAAGTGATTAAAAATTTACTGAAGCCTCTTTTAACATATTTATATCGTTATTGCAGACACTAAATAAATTTGACGTCTAGCTAGATAACAAATAATTTATTGAAATTCTGTTTTAAAGTTTTTAAGTAATTTAAGATTGGGTAAGACTCATTTTTTTCTCATGTCTGCATAAAAATTTTGAACTCCGTTTTCATAAATGGTAGTAGTTCAGTTTTTTAAATATTTAAACCTTTTCTCAAGAAATGTAAACAACTCAGAAGGACAAGCCTGATGCGTGTATTTTATAAGATAACGCATACCTGATAAAGGTCTTATATGGTCCAAAAAAAGATCCAAATGTTCGTTAGTTACGTTGTTAAACAGAATATACATTAATAAATTCATCACTTTTTTATAAAATTAGAAAAATGAGTCTTTTTAATAGTCTCGTCTTATTATTAGTGGCCACGTTCAATTTTATTGGTAAATATCATAATAATATAGTTAATAATACAATTTAAAAAAGGGTTAAACAGCCACCACAGTGTCTCACTGGGAGCAATATCCATTTAAAAATTACTCCGGCTTCCAGTAGAACCGCGGCTAATCAAATCTGTCGAAAAATTCGAAGTAGGATACGATATCGGTAAAGACGCCGAAAGCGACGCAGGAAACGAGGTCGGAAACGACACCGTAAACGACGCCGGACACAAGATTGGAATTTAGGACCGAATACGACGTCGTTTTCGGCGTCGTTTACTGCTACGGTTCCGGTGTGAAAATTTCTTTTTTGAATTTTTACTTTTAACTCAAATTAGAATAAACATTTTTATTACTATGCATATTTAATTTTAACGAATAAGATAATTTAAAATCTTGATGAAACTAAAACAGATAAATTTGATGAAAAATCCACCTTTAGTAGGAATCGAACTCGTGTCCGTCGAGGGTGAAGCCCACAGCGATGACGACGACGCTACCGCAACATGGGTTAAATACGGGCTTAAATACGGCTTTCCGCCTTAGAGTTTCCATGCTGCCGTACTCTCAACGGACACGAGATGGATTCCTACTGGAGGTGGTTTTTTCATCGAAATTTTTTTTGCAAGTTTATCAAGATTGTACATTATCTAATTTATTTGAATTAAATATGTATAATAATAAAAATGTTAATTATAATTTAAGTTGAAAAACTGTGCTAAGTAAAATTCACTTGGTACACGTAATCTTTTTTCAGTATTATTATTTTATTATTATTATAGTATTATATTTAAAAAAGAAATTTTCACATCGGAACCGTAGTAGTAAACGATGCCGGAAACGACGTCATATTCGGTCCCAAATTCTGATCTTGTATCCGACGCTGTTTACGATGCCGTTTACGGTATCGGTTCCGACCTCGTTTCCTGCGTAGTTTTCGGCATCGTTACTGGTGTCGTATGCTACGTCGGATTTTTTGATTGAGACCCCTTTGGTCACAACTTAAGACCTACACAATTTCATACATTTTTAATCGAGTTTAAGATATTTATATATTTCCGACCGCACGAACACCGCCCGCATCTACAAAATATTCAGTTATTCATACTAAAAAACCTGTAACTATTACCATATCCGAAAAAGAAAACCATGTTTAAATTTCTTTCTCAAGAATAGCATTTTTCAATTCAGGAGGGCAAGAATTCTGTGGAATAAAAATAATTGTTTGGGAATCTTTAAAACTCAAGCACGAGTTTGGCGACACATACAGAAATAAGCTTTAAAACTTGTTGGAATTAACATTGCATTCTTTGGAATTTATTTTAAAACTGTTTAAATCCTTTAGTATTCTCTCGAAATCCATTACAATGCATATAAAATGTTCCGGAAGAAAAAATTAAAATCCGGAAAATATCACGGAGGAAAAAACTAAAATCGGGTAAAAAATGGAAAGGGCAATAGGATTAAGAATTGAGTACTCTCAGAAATGAGGTTTTTTTTCTTTTTTCTCTGATGACTATCAGTGATGACAATCAGTGGGGTTTGAATATAAATAAAGAGTATGAGTTGAGTATGAGTTGAGCACCTCGGCTTCGCCTCCGTGCTCAACTCATGCGAGGTGCAATCGCCTGGTTTCCCCGAGCTGCATATACTATTTTATCTGCTAGTAGAGGGAAACGAGACCATAAAGGGACGCCATGTTGTACAAAAAGAGTGACACATTCTTTCTCCTTCTATACCATGGCGGCGGCGCCGCGCGTAAAAATAAAATAGATGGGGACACATATGCTTCTATCTATCTCTCTCTCTCGCGGTGAAAGAAGGAGAGGATGACATAACTATTCAAAAAACAGGAGCATAATCAGCCGTTTTCCCTCCTGAACACAGGAGCATAATCATCGAGTTCGACTGTTTACCGAATGGGGAGCCAATCCCGGGTATTCCCAGTTGCATAAATTCTTTTTCTCCTGATAGATATCAACCTCTAGAAATCTCTCGTCCTCTTGCGCAGCCACCTCTCCGTGCCAGAACCAGGTCTCCTCCTCCTAGTCAACGTCCTTTAAGCCTAATTAGATTTACACCGGACGAACTTAAATTTATTCGGCTTATACCCCACACAAATCCGCAACGAATATATGAAATTCGGAGATACACTTTTCCTGATGATAAAATGCTTAAAGTGAAACTCAGACATAACTCTCTTGGGCCCATTCCAACCGATGAAGAAAATGTTTTAACAACATCCGCTGGCGACATTGTTGCAATGGTGGTGGGAAATGCACGTCTTCGTGGAATATATACAGTCACAAATTTTTTTGAGAAACGGGTAAAAGTAAACATGGACAGTGGCGCTATTGAAGATTTGACCGCAGAGGAAGGCGTAGAATCTCCTCTTGGCAATAAAAACCTAATCGCAAAGAATTTTAATGTATTGCATGTAAATGACATTCGCGCAAATCAATAATTTAATTTTAAAAATATAAAATTAAAATGTAATATTGTTTGATATCCGGAGTAGGGTGCAAATGTAACAACTAAATTGAAATTGCATTAAATAGTCAATGTTTCATGATTATGAAGGCTCCAATCATTCGTGAATACCCTAGGTTTTTCAGAAAAATGTCAGAAAAAGTGCTTTCAATTCTGCAATAGAAAGATTTGACAAAAATAATTATTGTATGCTTATAATATACCGTACAGTGTATAGGAAAACATTTCAAAATTTTTATTCGTATCGGAATGTACATTCAGTTTATTATTAATACAGAAAAAATATGACAAGACTATTTAATTAGATCTATTGAACTTTGTAATCAGACGCCGCAACAAGCACGATTGATAAGTAATAATCGCGTTGTACGTCACATCTGAACATGATAAAATACTTAATTAAAGCAGGGAAACCTAAACCGCGTTAAATTCACTTTTTGACGAAATTGAGTTTTTTTTATAAAATCGTATTTTATCGATCTTTCATACATTTTCAATAAAAAAATGAAGGTTTTGCCATTTTTAGCCTTGAAACTGAGACTGAAATTTTATTCGATTTGCTTTTCAAGGAGGTTCTCAGAGCACTTATGGCTTTGACGATTACCTTCTCATTACAAAACTTGCGTTGGATAATTATTTGTGTCCAATCAAAAAACTTCATCAAGATAATTTGTGAATCTTGTTTAAATCCACTAAAAATATGATTTAAACATATGAATTGAAAAATGTTCAAACTCGACTGCTATTCAACAATCTTAAAGAGCATTGGAAAATTAGAAATGCTATGATCATAATTAAAGAATATTGTGCTAGTGCTACAAAAGTTCACTTTTTACATTCTCATCATTTATGATTGAGAAAATATTAGAATTGTCCGAAAGTTGACACTTCTGTCTGTCTGACCGACCGTCCGTTCTTCCGTAAACACAATAACTCTTGAAAAAATAAGCGAATCAAATCAATCTTTGGCACATTTGTTCAGATCTTAAAAGAAAGGACGAATTCTTTAACCGAAAAAAATCGAAAAAAAACCAAGGGAAGACAAACATTGCTTTTTTACATCCCTACAAGAGATGTCATAACAACTTTTTAGATTTTCTTGGAAAATCGAAACTTGAAATTTTGATTGCACAAAAAATAATTATGAAAAAAGATGAGTCAACAAAAATTGTGTTTCCAAAAAAGATCTACAATTTCGTTAAGAATCACTTCGTGATAGGAGGCGTATTTGTTGTTTTTTTTGTGAAAAATAACATTGAAAATAAAAAAAAAATTTTAATTGTGGAATAAATGATTTCTAAAAGTACTAAATATCCTGAAGAAAATAATCTTTTAGAATTCCTACGACTTACAGGGGCAAACAGATTTCAAAATAAATAATAATTGTTTAAACAAGTGAGACTAATTTCCCTAAAGACTTCGATTATTTTTGCACACGTTAACTAATTTTCCTGAATCACTGAGTGTCACTACTATTTTTCTCTATTGTTCTCTACGTTTTTGATTATTACACAAAATATACACCTTTTTTCAGAAAACCGCGTCTGCTTTAATTGAGATATGGTTATTAAGATGAGGTATAAAAAAAATATACAAAAATATTTAACCGTGTGGCCTCGAAATTTGGACGCGATTAGCTGTGCTAATAAAGGGCTTTAAGTATTTAAGTTAGTAACTTGCGCGTGCACATTCAAGCAATGTTTAAATCATTCAGAGAGGAGACATGTAAGCTACTGGACGATAAGGTAGAGGCAAGGGAGGGAAGCTCAAGGAGGAGGAAGAAAAAATACGAAAGAAATGAGAAGAGTGGGAGGAATTGTAGGAATAAGCAGACAAGGATAGGGGTTTTTAAGGGGAATGGACAAAACGGGACCTAAGGATGACGAGTGAAACTTGGGTGGATGAAAAAGATTGGAAGGGCATAGAAAGATTTTGACCGAAATAATATTTGTGGAAGAGGCAAGCAGCGAGAAAGGTTCACTTGAAAAGTAGAAAAATGGGTGGTATGGTGTCAGGGATAAGAAAGAAAGTAACTTTCGAGAGAGAAAATGGAGAAAATGGAAAATGAAGAGCGCAGAAAAATGGTAAAAATAATAAAAATAGGAAAGGTTGCCGTGAATATAGCGTGCATTTACCGGTGAAGAAGAAGGATGAAGAAAAATAAGGAAATAGACAGAGAAAAAGGAGAAGCGGTTGGTAATGAAAGGATGGGGGGGGGGGGGTTTAATGCGTGGCTTGAGGAAGAAGGGGAAGAGGTGTGGGTTATAGAAAACGAGGGCTTGATAACAAAACTCTAAACGCAAGGAAACGAATCAGGAGAGTAGGAGGCTACTGGACTTGTTAAGAGAGGCGGTATGGCTCATTTCTAACGGCAATACCAGAGGGATAGAAGAAGGAAAATAGGCAGGTGGGGGTAGGGAAATATAAGAGAAGTTAGAGAAAAAATATAAAACAAGGATATAGAGAGTATGGAAAAAGAAGGAGTAGAAATGCGGATAGAAAACCCAAAAAGAGTAATTAAGGAGGTAAAGAAAGATGTGAGACCGAGAAAAGATAGCAAGGCGGTTTAAGCTTCTAGGACTATAAATGCAGGGACAGTAAAGACAGAATGAATTAGCGTCTAAGGAATTAGAGGAAAGGAGAAATGAAAAAGTGCAACTTATAGAAGAAAGAGAAAGCATGAAAATTGAGAGAGATAGAGGTAGAGAAAGAAGAGGTAGAGAAAGCGCTAAAGGAAGGCAGGGCATGGGAACTGATAAACAGGGAAAGAGGTGAAAGAAAGAGCATACATAAATGAATAGAGATGAAAGAATACATGAAGTATTTCAAGGCTCTGTTAGGGAAAGAAGAAATGTGGAGGATTTGCAACAAGACGTGGAGAGGAGAAGCTTGGTAGGAGTAATAGAAAACGAAGCTGGTAGTAGATTTAATTAAAATTGGAGAGGCAAATGGATGGAGGAGTACTAGATGTATCACTACCAACGAGCTCAACTATTTAGTGAATAGAAACCTAGGGCGTTAGAAAGGGAAATTAATCTTACGGTTTGTATATTTTATTGAATTATTTCAGTCAGTCAACAGAAGCATGCTATGAAAAGCCAAGCAAAAGAAGAGATCAGAGGAAGGTTTAATAAAGAGGATGGAAGAAATATTTGTGGAACCAAAGATAATGTTGAAGACTTAGAGAAGAAGGTGGAGAGGAAAGGGTAGGGAGAGACCACATTAGGAACAGGAAAAGTACATCCACTAGTATATGCAGATGACGCAGTGCTAGTAGTGGATGATGAAAGAGGAATGAATCTAATGACAATTCTTCGAAGAGTATGTGAGAGGAAAGGGTCTGATAGTGAGCTTAAATAAGAATTAAAAAAATGTACTGCTTATGAATGGCCATTTTCAATAAAGGTTACATTTATTTAATTTTAAAATTGTTTAAAACGAATGAGTGGATCAAACTGGCTTCTAAGTTTAAGGTTTTCCCAATAAGATTATAAATTTGAACTCTAGCGTTCAACTCATCACTAAATTTAAAAAATTTTACATTGCAAATTCTATTATCAACCCTGGGCCAGAAGTACTAATAAATATTACGAAATTACTGTGTAGTCGTATAAAATGTGAAGCCATTAAGTGGAAATTTTCGCGAAGCTAAAAATAATCATTCCCCTCTTTCGTTCGTTTGTTATCAGATGCAGAGTCAAATCTCAAATATACCTACATATACACTTCTGTATTCAACTCCTTTTTATCATTTACAAATCTAACCAATGTTGGGTAAAAATGATACTATGTTTAAAAGTTATTTGCTTTCAGGATTATCAGATCTTCCTTTGCATCTAATAAAAATGAAGGAATGAAAATAATGAGTTTTCGGAAATGGCTGAAAACACCAAACGAATAAAATTCTCGTCCCAGGAAAAGTTACAAAAAAGAAATATTTAGAAATATGATATCCTGGTGAGTATAAGTGACAGAGAATAAAAAATTTCCGAATAATACGATTCTCGACAGCTCATGATATTAAAGAATTGGCAAATTTTCGATGATAGAACATTTTGTTGCATAGCGAATTTTATAGTTACGGACCTTTTATAATTTTGTTTTGGATTTGGAATTATTTTTTGTTTTGTTTTAATTTTTATGATGCCTTCTTTAATGTCAAATATTCCCTTTTGCAGACAAATTGTTTAACACAGAAATAAACAACCAATCAGGGGATTATTGTTTTCAAGAGAAACTTGAGAGTTCCCTTTAACATTTTTATGATAGAAGTTACAGTTTGCGTTTGAACTTTGAAAATGCTATTTTGGAATTTTAAATTCAAATTAGAAATAGGATAATTAAAAGAAAAAAAATTTTTTCCTGAAAAATTAATGTATAGGTATTATCCTAATTCAACAGAAAACCCTTCAAGCGATTGTCGAAACACATTCTATTTTTAGAAAAAGAAAAAGAATTTTAACAACAAAATATTAGTTTTCTACTAGGAGTGATACATTTGTAATAAAATAGTTTAAATTTAAAGCAAATAGTTAAATTTACACTTAACACCATAAATATTTATACAACTAATCAAATTTTTTAACAAGAAAGAAATCATCAAAAAACAGTTGCCTTTTAAAACAAATACTGGAATCCTTAAATCACTAGTTAAGAAAATTAAGTTTCAACCAAAAAATAATAATTTTCTACAAAAAATAAAATTTTTAAGCTTAACAATAAATTTTTAAAAATAAAATAAACTATCAAGCAGGCAATTTAATTTAAAAAAAAAGAATTTTCAATATGTAATCTCATAGTACAATTTTCAACTAAACAACTGATTTTCGAACAAAATACTTTTTATTAGCTACAATCATAAATCAGAGACTTCTTCGAAGTATAATTCTTCTTGTATCTCTTTTAAATTGAAATTTTAATTTATGTTTGTTGTAAGAGGAAATTACCACTTATATTCAGAAGAAAAAACCTTATTAAAAAGAATATGAATATAAAGACAAATTTATACAAACATTACAACATTTCTTTTCAGATTAGCATTAAAATAAATGTTACTGATTAATTTTTTTAACTGACTGACGAAATATACATATCTTAGAAGTACAAGCTTGACGCCTATATTTTGTGAGATAAGGTCTACATTATAAAGACCTTACATCATTCAGAGAACCAACAGAATATTCATTAGTTGCGTTGTGAATCTAATTTAAAATTGATATATTGACCAGTTTTTTCCCTAATTATCAAAGATGTGGATTGTTTATACTCTGGGTTTATCATTGGCGGTTATCCTCAATTTTATTGGTAAATATAATAATACAATGTATCCAGTATTGCAGGTATGTATTTTTAGCTGCACATACATCGGAATTAGCGCAATTTAATTTAAATTTTTATTCAGTTGCTTATTTATTTCTAAACTTTATTTGAGTTCTGCTGAGATAAGTTGTATATCAAAGTACTTTGAGGCAAGTAGAAGCAGGTAACAATTATTAAATAAAATAAATTTTTTAAATTAAAATTTGTTTCTAAAAATGGTTATGTCCAAATAGCACAGAAGGTTTCGCGAAAAATTTCTGAAACTGGCATTACAAGGTTGGGAGCATTTATTGGGAGGTTAGGGCAAGGTTCGTTTAACGAAACACTGAGAGAAACGACCAAGATGGAGTTTTCTTTTAGATTTTAGGTTGAGGATTTTCATTTGTCTTAGCAGAAATCCGTTTTCAGCAAAAAATTTCCTTATACGGCTAACTTCTCCTAATTTTGCAGCCAAATATTTCTATTTGTGTTAAAAATATATTCAGGTCCTTCAGAACAAAACAGTCAAGAGGTCAACGTATGGTCCTGATTGATAATTCTTTCAATGTGACCTTTTAAAGAGTTTAAAAGGATTTGAAACTTTCTTCGGAATAGTTTAAAATGATTTATTATTTGGATCTTTTGTCTGGCTTATGAATTTATCTTTGTGCCACCAAAACATTTCAATTTTAATTTTGTTAATCGCATGATTAATATGGATTTAAGAAGTTACCTAAGTTAAAGATCCATTAATAACTTTAAATTTGCCTCAAAATATCGCCACAAGGAGTTCATGGTACAAAAAAGTTACTATTGTTCCTAGCAGAAAAATATGATCCTCTACTGTTTCGTGTTTCAGAGGTGAGTTTGCAGTTCGACTGTTTACCTAACGGAGTGCCTATCCCAGGTAATTCTAGTTGCAGTCCTGCTTCTCCTCGTGATAGACATCAATATCCAGAAAGCTCTCTTCCTTCATCAGAGCCTCCTCTTCGTGCCAGGTCCAGATCTCCTCCTGCCAGGCATCCTTCTTCACGAATACTTGGATATCAACGTGAATTTAGATGGATTCGGCTTGTTCCTCACACAAATTCGCACCGGTTGTTTGAAATTCGAAGATACACTTTTCCTGCTGATAAACCAATTCTAGTGAAAAACAAAAATAATACTCTTGTATCCATGCCAACCGACGAACACTATGTTTTAACAACATCCAATGGCGACATCTTTGCAATAATAGAGGGCAATCGACGTCTTCGTGGAATGTATATAATAAGGGATTACTTTGAGAAACGGGTGAAAATAAACATGAACAGCAGGGCTGTTACAGAATTAACCAAAGAAGAATGTGCAGAAGCTCCCCTAGGCAACAAAAATCCTATCAAAAAGAATTTTAGACAAGTAGATGTAAACGAGACTTGACCATATAAATAATTTAATTAAAAACAAATGTAAAAAAAATAAAATGTAAAAATGCAGGTCTTATTTCATTCTTATTGTTTAAAAATAAACTTTCACGAAATTGTTTAATTATTGGGAGAGTGGATAATTTTGAGGGATTTATTTTTTGTTGATAAAATTTCAGGTTTATTAAACAAAAATGCTTACCAGTTGATCATGCAAAGCATTGTATATCATTAGTCACTACTTTCTTCCATCTTTTTATCAGCATACCGATACCTCGTCGGAAAAACGACTCATCTTTTGCAGCTATCCAGGAACCGACTTATTGTTTGGCATCTTTATAAGAAGTGAGTCGGTGCTCAGACAGACTACAAGTCAGGGCTCGTATTGCGGTAGTTTTTCATTTAATGCTTGACTTAATCGTATTAGTTGTTTTCGGTAAAGTTCGCTCGTGATGGTTTCGTTAGGTTGCAAGAGCTTACAGAATGCTAGAACCTGCTCATTTCACCAAATACAGAGCATCAGCTTCTATCCATGGATATTCGGTTTTGGTGTTGATGTTGATTGTTGGCTGGACTTAACCCATGATTTTCAACGCTGATGGTTATCACAGCAAATCCACTTTTCATTGCCAGTGACAATACGTTGCACAAAATCCTTCCTGCTTTTGTCGTTGGAATAGCTGTTCACAAGTGCAAAATATGCGTTCAACATGCCTTAAATTCAGTTCGTACAGCACTTAATTCCATTGCTTTTGGACTATTCCCAGTACATGTAAACTTCTAGAAATTGTTAAACGATCAACACCCAATGATTCTGCAAGCTCATCTTGCGTTTAATGTGGTCCAGGTAACGTCTCCAATTCCTCAGACGTCATATTTTTCGGGTGGCCTGGACGTTCTTTATCCTCCATTGATGGTACGTAAGCTAACATATTTGGTGCTACAAAAACTGTGTTGTTAGCATTTTGGTAAAACGCCATGGAACTAAAACTAATGCCACATGATGGGGTTTCGACATGCATATTGTAACGATATGCCTCGATGTGATGTACTGCAAGTAACACCATATTTTAGAAATCCCTCAAAAATAATGCACGCTCCTAATAGTTCTATTAAACATTTTGATCAGAAACTTTAAAGTTGCATGAGAGCCAGCGAAACTGGACACTGCGACATCGCATATATTGATAACAAAATTCCAATAGGAAGATTGTGCAGCATTCTGAATGATGAAAGCATAATTTTCAGCAAAGTCAAGAAAAATTAAGTATTCTCCTTCTTGTTGTACAACTTTAAGGTGGTTCAGAAATAAACCTTCTTGTTTCGCATAAAATGCGTAAGGTATTAGATTTTTAAGTTCAGTGTAGAGTGCTTCTACGAGAGCATCAGCGTCTGCTATTTCGGTCTTGAAACTGCTTCTAACAGTTTACTGCCAAACTTGATATGTCACTGTCGAAACTATTCACAGCCAATAGATCAGTCAGGTACTTTTTAAAATTTTCAATGTCAGAACAAGATTCGCATTCATTAGAATGAAAAGCGTCAGTGGGTTCACTGTACATGATTTCTGCAAGGCAGACATGATAATCTAACAATGGTCTGTCAGTTTTCCCAGTTAAATGTTTAATATCAAACATTGTAAGTTCCACTTGCTTCCGCTAAAACACAGTCCTTTGGTCTTAGTTGTGTGAATTTCAAAAATCCAATCCTCACATTTTCATGTAAGGCTACAAATCTGTCATATAATTCTGGAAGATTGCACAGAATCAGTCTCTTCTGTACTTGCTCACGAGTACCGTCTAGTTTTTTGACAGATATGAAATCTTTCTTACCTAGCATCTGTCGACTATTCTCGTTATCTTCGTACAAGCTTATTACCAAGTTTTCAGTTTCGTCTACCAATTTTTGTCCTCGCTTGGCTTCCGAAAAAGTCAAAACTCTAGTTTAGACAACTAACTCCTTCGCTTTTCTGGCTTTACGTTCAGATGCACTGAATTCTGGCATGATTTGCCTGCGACTGCAAGACTTAGGAGAAAGGGTGAGTAGACAAATCTTTTCTGAATATGTGGTGCCCTTCTGCTCTAATTTTTCTTTTATTTGATTCAAGAAATCACAGAAATAACACACAGAAAAATTCTAAACGCTACACGTTGGCTGATTTTACCTTTTAGGAGACTGAAGTCAAGAACCAAATGAAAGTCTATGAGATTGCCCCTTGTTGCTTGGTACAATATGAGGAACAAATGAAAATCTATGTGCGTGGATGTCTTTTGTTTTTCGGCTACACACGAGACCAAGGTTAAGCCGGCCAAAGAAACGAATCCTGTGTAATTGGTTCATATGAATTGTTTAAACTATTGTTAATAGATTTAGGCCTTTTAAAAGTCTGTTTCATGTGACGGTAATGGTTGAAATATACACCAAAACCTCAAAACAAAAACATTATGGACGGGAGAGGGTCGAACGCTCTCTTAAAAAAGACATGTGATCCCTAATTTGGTCATAACTATATGCAAAAATTTTCGATACATTAAGAACTGCTGAAGTTAATTTTTGGAAAGTTTCTGTACCAATAAAAGTATGTTTGAATGAATCGAATTTGAACGCAACAACGTCAGTCGTTGCATCGGCTGGGCAGGTCAACCTGTCCGAGGGCGGGAGGAAGGGTTTCGCTTGGATATCTTTGCATAACTGAAGAACTATTTTCAGTCCCAAAATTTCATACAACATTTTTATCGAAAAAAAGTCAAGCTTTCGTTTAAAAATACTTAAAAAAAAAAAATAAAAACTGCCCGGAGAGTGCGAAGGGGCGCGTAAAATCCGGTCAACATGGCACCGGATTCAATAAATTTGCAAGGCCCACATATTTATTTGTGTTTTGGCGACTTAAGCCTATATTTAAACAAAATTATATTTGTAAGTCGTAAGGCTACACTATAGGTAGACACCTCCTTAACTACTTCTAAGCCACCCTTACAGCACTATGGCGCCGACCCCCTTGCTCAGTCAGGATATTACTTTCACCTATCATAAGGTGTTTAAGGTCATTTAAGAGAAAAGCTTTTCAATTTATCGTCTGATTTTTTTATTGCTTCACAGGTTTGACTTCTTAACTAACGATAGGAAAAGGTGCAGCGAGTTGGGTGCCATTCAAGTCTCCATTCAACACACACGCATGATTCAAGAAAGTTATTATTTTGACGATATTGTTCGCCATTTATGCGTCTTTTTATCGTTTGTAAAAGTTTCTTATGCAGTTTATATTTCCCAAACAATTTTTCGTAAAAGTTACGAGCTATACTATCATTTTTTCTAAATTATCCATAAACAAAGCAATAAACTCAGACACGGAATAATTAGGACACATGTAATGAAGAAATATAATACAGTATTGGCCACATACAAAATTCGTAACTCGTCCATAGTTTCCGTCGTACATAGGGACCCAGTGGCTACCAGGCTGCTGGTGTCCATCTGTATTAGCAACAATCGCAGCTGGTTTTTTCCAATGCTTTGGAAGCTGATCGGCTGGAATTACACCGGTTGACCGTGCCTCTGTGAGACGAACTACTTGTAGTATCTGAAGACTGTTCGTACTTTTTTGAGGATGTCAAGGTTCTTTTTGTTAAGTCTAGAGTATCCTCAGTTGAATGTTCTGAAACGTATAAAAGATTATTAGATCTATTTGTTCTTGTTGACATAACTGAACGCGTAGTACAGGTTAACGTTTTAATGTATGAGGTTGAGAGTATTCCATTTATTCGTTCCTTCTTAATCCAGTGCTTTAGCCTGAGCGCATTATTAAGTGAACACATAAACGGAGTTTCCTTTTTTATTCCATGATGAAAGCAAAACTCTTTCAGGAAACTCAGACTTTTAAAGGATGGACAGTTTAGTTTCTCCAAGTTTGACATGCGTCTGCTTGTAATCTTTTGTAGCAAAACAGCCTTCTCATGTCTTCGGGTGTATATTATTCTAGCTGTCCGGGCTACGTCACGAAGATTAGCGTGTAGAAAATTCTTTGGAACATCTTCTTCAAAGGATTCAATACCATGATATTACCAAGATAAACAGTAACAATCTAAAGTAACCACAGCTACTTCTTTAGGTATTACATAGCCAGAATCGTCACGACTTAGGTTTTCAAATAAGTGGTTTTTCCTATATATATAGATATTATTCCACTTAAACTTAGCACTGAAATCAGCTATAACCTGTCTCGACGAGTCTGTTTCTAAAACAGTATCATACTCTACATATACTACCAGGGGTGTTAGTTGAAGTTTTCCGGCTTTTTCAATAAAAAAAAACACTTAATCCTCAAGGGAATTTAAAAAAAAATTTATTCAAAGTATTGACCATTGGATTCTACACATTTTTCCCATCTTTCAGGGAAATCATGGATACCATTCCAAAAAAACTTTTTCTCTTTCGAGGCAAACCATTCGACGAGCCATTTTTCGACTTCGGTGATTGCGATAATATTTCCGAATTCAATGCTTTTAATGTATTCTTCACTACATTAGCGGTATGAGACGGTGCGTTGTCATGTTGAAGGATAACTTTGCCATGTCTTCGGGCCCATTCTGACCGTTTTTCGATCAGCGCATGATTCGAATTGATAATTTGTTGTCGGTAGCGATCCGTATTCACCGTCTCACAAGGTTTTAATAACTCGAAGTACACCACATCACGCTGGTCCCACCAAATACAGAGCATTGTCTTACGGCCAAAGCGATTTGGCCTTGTAGTCGATGAGCCGACCTCACGAACCGTTCAAGCAGCACTTCACAAATGGTTTTTCGATTTTCCATTTGTCTATCGTTCAGTTGGTGTGGTACCCATTTTCCATACTTTTGGATTTTTCCTATGGCTTTTAAACGTTGGCAACTTGCTGCTCGGGTCACATTTGATGTTTGTGTCAATTGCTGTTGCGATTTGGTTGGGTCTTCGACCAAAAACGCCTACAATTCCTCGTCTTCGAACTTTTTCGCTGCACCAGGATGTTCATTGTCTGTTAAAGCGAAATCTCTACTTTTAAATTGACGAAAACATGTCTCATATGTTCCAATCACTGAAGCATGTTCACCATAAGTTTCTACCAACAATCAATGAGCTTTAACTGCTTTTTTCTTTTGATGAAATAAGAAAAGTAACGAATGCCGCAAATGCGATTTAATTGGAACGAAACTTGACATATTCACTGAGGTAAACAACTATGATGCTATTATTTTGGCAGAATAAAATTGTGTATTTTTGAAGGTTATTGTAAATAGAAAAATATGACATAGATGCCAAATCATAGAAATGTATACATATCTCTAGCGACATCTAGGACTAAAACCGGCAAACCTCAACTAACACCTCTGGTATACAAATAACTGTACTAACAAGCGCTGCTTCAAATCGCACCTCAATTCTGAGACTCCCACGTTTTACAAGATTCGAGTAAAAATAACAATTAGCAGAGAGATCTGGTGTAAGATCAAATGCAAATAAACAATTTTCAGCTAGATATTGTTGCCGATCAGGATAACAGGATATTTTGCATAAAATTGCGATAGAGCTTTAGCGTGTGCAAGAGGAATACCGGGGTTGATTTTTGCTCCTTAAACAAGTAGTGAGGCCTCCTCAATTTGTATATGACAGTTGCTTGTACTATCCATAAGACAGAAAATATCTTTTGAACGAACGAGCTGAACACGTAACTCAACACCATTGATGAGAAATTTGTCTTGATGAAGAATGTCACAATGTAAATGGCCTATAATAACAATAGGTTTATCAACGCTTGAATATTTCTGTCAATTTTTGAAACGCTTATTAGCATTGAAATCATCCATTTTTCTAGCAGTATCATTATACCATAGAGATGATGTAAGATGAATGTTTTTTGTAGCTGGGTCATAGTTGTGTAAAGTCTCAAAGTATGCTCGATATGCATAAGAATTACTAGGTGGTGATACTACTTTTTGATTGAAACATACAACCACATGATTAAAGAGTGAATGCAGGAGATTGTTTCCTGGTCCTAGTTTGTCCAAATGGACAATATTTGCGGATACTCTTAGGGGGGGGGGCAATAAATTTTACTTGAAGACTGAGCATAGTGTGTGCTAGATCAATGTATTCATCACCATGGCCAGGAACGGAAGTAGTGCAAAAGATATAATTCTGACATTTCTTTTGCTATTATTTATTTCCAAAAATATCTCTAATTTTTGTATTCCTTGATTTTGAGCGTTTCTTTGTCATCTTTGTTAGATTTTTCTTATTCTTTGTAGACTTTTTTCTTTTTGTGCTTTTGCAGATCTTTTCAGGACACGCAATTTTAGTTAATTTATTTTTTTCGTATCTTGTATAGTTTGACCGCAAAATGGAATTTTTGATTTTTCAATATTTTTTTAGGATAAAAGTTTGAATTTTTAACTTTTTGACAAAATTCAAAAAGTTGTTATGATAATCTTGTAGGGCTTTCAAAACTCAACGTTTTTCTTCTGTTGACTTTTGTCACATCATGCGTTGTTTAGCTTAAAGTGTTCATTTTACATTGGTTTTTTGGATCTTGAAAATGCTACAAATCTGATCCTTTTCTTTTTATCGAAAAAAGTTATAAGGGTAAATTGTGCGAGTTTCCAAACACCATAAATACCCTCAAATAAAATTTTTGAATCTTTAAAGAAATGATTTTAAATATTTTGAAAATACGTTCTCTTCGTGAATTTTCATCCAAAATAGCTGGTTTACGAATTCTTTTTTTAATTTTAGGCCTTAAAAAAAGTGTGCTATTGCAGAATCCAATCTAATCAATCTTTAGACAGTTATCTTGCCTACACGATACAGAGTACTTACTACAGACAGCAGGGGTGGCGGAAGGGTTCGAGCTGAGGTGTTGAGAGATGCTTGGCGAATTGGAGAAAAACACTTGGAAATATGAGTTTTTAATGCCGTTTTTTTCTATTTTTAAATAGGCTTTGCCCTTTATAAAATGTCATGATTTTCTTTTATTCTTTTGGGCAGATCCGAGGTGTTGTTTTCAACACCACCTAAATGCCGAGGTGTTGTGAACTCAACCCCTACAACACCTGTTTCGCCGCCCCTGACAGACAGGCAGACAGAGACCTTCGTCAAAGTCGTTTTTTCTGACTCAGTGGATTTCAAAACGTGGTGATTTGATGAAAACCGACAAAGCGAAAATTTACATAAAACCAATACCTTTTCAGCAGGAAGTTCAGTTAAACTACCCCCCTCAAACTCTTAATTTTCGGGTTTTCTATAGCCCACTGAATTGCGCCCCAAATGCGCTTCAATGTGCCACTAATAAAAAATGTTGTGCCACAAAAGTGCCATAAAGAAAACATTTTGCGCCACATTGATAACTGAGTTATCAGAAATAAAAATGTGGGGGGCGGGGGAGGGAAAGCGTCATTTTTCTAAACCAATAACATTTTTTCAAATTCATCATAGATGTCATAACTTCAAATGCGTCCTCACTAAAAAATTTTGCGCTAGCTACTTAACAAATATATCATATTTTGGGATGGGGATAAAAGTGTAATGCACGTGTTAAATCTTCAACGCTCTTATGAGCCATAAAATTTTTTTAATGTTTCAAATTGCCCAAGATATGGTGATAATAAAATTTTACGAACGATGAGCAACAAAATAAAAAGTTTTGAATCCGCCCCCTCCCTCATAATGTGATATCTTTGTTAATTAGCTCGCGCAAACATTTTATTGATGGCGCATTTGAGCGCATAGGAAGTTATGACAGATAGACATGATAAATTTCTAAGAATTAATTTAAGTTATGAAAAAATGACCCCCCCCCCTCCCATTTAGGTCTCTGATAACTCGGATATCAATGTGGCGCCACATTTTTTCCTTATAGCGCATATGAGCGCATTCGAAGATCTTCAAGGTTATGTGATTTAAACTTTGAGTTTTCAAATGGGGGGATAGCGTGAAGCCCCCCCCCCCCCCCCGTAACACCTGATATAGAGGTGTCAGAACGCGGATACTTCTGGCATGCGCATCTGGGGGCGGTGCCTATTTCAGTAGCCAATGGTAAGTAGGCGGGAACTTTTAAATGCGGAAATACGCAATTTATTATTTTTCAGCAGAATTACAATGAAGAAAATAAAATGATGATATTTAATGAAAGAAAAATATTTTATACCACCGCACCGATGTGCAAGAGTACTTGACGTTAATCAGAAGTATTTTACGATAATTTAACTATTGTCAATTTGATACGGTGAGTAGATTGCTTTTTGTTTTAGCAGACAACACCAAATATTTTAGCGATAAAATTATCTGCTGAAGATTTTTTTTGTCGACATTTAATGTGATAATTATTGTTTATAATAGTTTTCAATACTTTACATCGTCTTATCGGTTTCTGTTAAAAGTGCTAAAAGTGAGAAAGGCGAAAATAGTAGAAGCATCAGAGAAAATTGGCTGACAGTAAGAATGAAAAATATATCAAGTCTTTGTTATTTCTGAAGTAGTTTGCGTTATTCTTTTATTTTTTTCTATTATTACGTAATAATAATTTTTAACCTTTTGCCAAACTCAGATCTACGAGAAAATTAAATGGATGTACGTAAAAATATTATAAAAATGGATAAAAATGAAGAAATTACCGCAGTTGAGAACCCTGAATCTTTGAAAAGAAATAATTATTTTTTAATGTTCACAGTAATGAAAATAATGCATCTTCACGATTACTTTAATTGAAAAAAATAATTGTGGATCGATTTAAAAGACTACTTTATTTAAAATTTCATTCTGTATTATTTAGAGCAAGTATAATTTTTGAACACCCGCAAGGTTTTTCTGCAGTTTCTGTATTATTATTTAAACCCTGATTAATACCCCAAATTTTCCAGTCGTGAAAAATTTCATTTAATTTTGATTTTGCTGAAAAATAATAAAGTGAGTAGTTCCGCATTTAAAAGTTCTCGCCAACTTCCCATTGGGCACTGAAATAGGTACCGCCCCGGCGTACTGCGCATGCCAGAGATATCCGCCTTCTGACACCACTGACCGCATATAACTCCTACAGCTATGCGGCGCAAAATTTTGAATTGATGGCGCATTTAAACGCATTTGAGGCGCAATTCACTAAAATTTAGTGTACTAATCACGCAGCTCAGTATCACGCAGCTTAGTAATTACTAAAACTGCTGCCAAATCAGTTTTTCAACTCCTAAGGCTGATTTATACGCAGGGCGTATATTGCGCATTATTATGCATCCCAAATATTTTTTAAATTTTGACGACTCGACGTTCATTATTAGATTTTATTTCGAGTTTAGAAATTTAAAATATTACTGTTACAATTTAAAAATATTGTACTAGTACCAGAAATTTTCTTTTTTCTGTTGAATATTGTTATTATTTTACGAAATAAGTAATAGTATATAGTAATAAATAATAGTCTATCAGTACGATAACTTTTGAACCATTTATTCCTGAGACTTTTTTGGCAAGAAACAAATTACCAGAGTTATAGCATTTACAAAATTCAAAAATATCAATTTAAATATAAATTTTAAGCCAAAAACGCGTGATATGAAAAAAAAGTCAAGAGGAGAGAACCGTTGCTTTTTGAACAATAAAATATTGTTATAATAACTTTTTGAATTTTTTATTGAAAATTTTGAATTATGATCGCACAAAAAAATAATAATTTCGTTTTATTTGTAAAAATTAGCATTACACATAGAAAAATTAAATTGTTAGACAAGCGGCACAAGCTACGAAAGAAAATAAGAGAAAAATGTGTTAACCTAAAAAGGTCTACAAATTTGCTATAGATCAGTTTTTGCTACGATTCATGGTTTTTTCTTCAATTGTGAAAAATAACATTAAAAATGGAAAAAAATTAAATTTTTGGGAAAACCACCTGAGGCGAGAAAAATAATGAACAGACAAAAGCAATCACTTTTTGATAAGGAGCTACAAAATCAGAAATTTCTTTTGCGATAGGAAGCAAAGTTTTTGTTTTGATAGTAGAGAATAGTATTAAAAATAAAGAATTTAAATTTTTGGAAAAACCACACAAAATACGAAACGAAATGCTAAAACAAAATATGTTTAGCCAAAAAAGGTCTCCAAATTCGTTAAAGACTATCGTCATAAAAATAGATTAAAAATTTTTTAAAAACTAACTTTTTGGAAAAACGATACCCGCCACAATAACTTCTTATTTAATAAATAGTTTTGCCGAAATTATATCTATCAATTGTCTGAGAACCACTTTGCGCTAGCAAACGTATTTTTGGTTCAAATGGTAAAAAATAATATTTTAAATAAAAAATTAAATAAATGGAAAAACGATACAAGTTGCAATAAAATGTATAATAATAAAATTGTTCTTAAAGCTGTGCACTAACTTTAATCATAAAATTTTATAAATAAACATTAAAGTAATCAACATTAATAAAATTTGTACTTTGTTACGAAATATCTACATGAGTCATCATTTTTAGGGGGAAAAACGAATTTTCGAAAAAAAATTATTCAAGCAAATTGAATTTGTTTAAATAATTAAAATAAATAACCAACAATAATAAATATATCGCCAAACCAATAATATTATTTTTTGTGAAAGAAAGACGAGAATACAGTGTTCAAAAGGTCGATTTCATAAAGTCCCCATTCTTTCTTGTCAAACTTTTTCAAACCCTAAAAAATTAATTAAAAACTCAAAAAAGTGATTTTTCCCCATGGATGTTACATGAAAAACTACAAGTCAAAACCGGCACCTTTTAAAATCAAAATAAAAAAAAATAAAACAGTAAGGGATTTATTTTTTTTGGATTTAAAAAAAAATGGGGGGGGGGGGGTCGTTTCCCTCTAGTATGCAAAAAAATGCGAAATTTCCGAATTATTTTATTGTCATTTTCGCAAGCAGTGTATTAAAATATGTGGATACAAGGAACTTTAAATAAATGTAACATAAGAGCTTTTCGGTAAGTTCTCGAAAGCTTTTAGTAGAGGGTCTTAATCTTAAAATATTAAGCTCACTTTTTTGTCCGTTTTAATTGATCAAAAAATGTTAAATAAATGCATAACCATTAAACTTGGTTAAAAATTCATGGAAAGAGCTTTGATTTATTTCATAATAAGCTCTTTTATAATTGCCGTAACGATGGAGTTGATATACTGCCGTGATAAGGAAAAACAAACGAAACTCACATTTTTGTCAAAAATGAGTTTTAGGTATCACTGAACTCGACAAGAAAGGCTGCATCTAACTTTGGTAATAAAAGTTACTACTTCTAATTATTTTTGGCAAAAATCGTTTATTAAAAATGGATAAAAATATATAAAACAAAGAAGTACAAAAATCAAATAAAAGATTGCAACTCTTCAGTTATTATTTACTAAAAGTAGGAAAAATGATTTAGATAATCTCTTCATTTAAAAAACAAATTTTACTTATAATATTTTTTAGTTGCATTGTTCAATAAATCCTGCACTAAAACATTAATCAATTTTTCTTTAGATTAGAAAAGATGAAGATCGTCCACCTTCTCGTGTTATGCTTGGCGAGCATCCTTAACTATATTGGTAAATATAATAAAAGAATATATCCATAATCTTCTTATGAAATTAATTAAAAAAGGTGGATACGCTACAAAAAAAAGCTATGCTATATATAAGTTATTGAAATAGCTCGAAAATAAAATTTTAAGAAGACCTCATTTTTTTATATTTCTATTTAAATGTTAATCATACTTGTATTGTTAAAAATAATTAAGTGTAATTTGTAGAATGTAAAGGCAATTCAAAAAGATTGTACACCTAACTCTCAATATAAGACCCCTCGGTTTACGCTCATTCTAGAACTGATGCTCTCCGCAGTTTCGTAAAGAGAGGAACCACAGAACCAAAAAAGAGGACTTGTTCATTCAAGCGTGACAAATAAAAAATAATTTATTCATGCATCTTGATTTTACTTGATTTTACGTCTGAGCTTCCCCGATTTGTGTCGAAGGCTAAGGCAAGCCATGTCTGAAACCGGTCTTATATTGGGAGTTAAGTGTATGTACTTTCAAAAATAAATATATTTTAGATGGAAAATAGAGGAGTACAAATTATATACAATAATATAAGATTGCATAATTTTGTTTTATTCCTAACAAAATTTTTAATTAAGCCTAACGTCCCTAAGCAAGAGCTTTTCATTATAAAATAAATTCTTTATTACTTTAATTGTCATGGAAAATTATTTGATAAGACAGGCATTTATTACACTTTCGGTGTCACATTCACTGAAAGGAAATTTCTGCGAAGCTAAAAATACGCAATTCGTCACTTTTGTTCGTTTTTTATCAGATGCAACGTCTTCTTTTTGAATTTTTAAAACATACCTAATGTCTTTTAAATATAAAATTTTATTAACAGTTTTCCCTTTTTATTACCTGATAAAAATGCTTTTAAATATTTAATTTGAATACGGCAACCTTGCTTGAAATATAAAAAAAGTATCTGGGATTTTGAATTTTTGGATATGTCTTTTCATCTAATGAAAATTAACGCAAGCGATCGAACTCTTATTTGCAAGTAATCAGACATTTCCATTCTACAATAAAAATTATTTTATGATTACCCAGGAATCACGTAATATTTATTCGCGTTCTTCGTCGAGATTTAGGGTAGGATTCACTCTTGATTTAATGAATTTTGCAACCGTTAGGAACAATTTTCAAATATTTAATTTTTTTATTTAAATTTTTTTAATTATTTAATTTTTAATATCTTTTGTCAAAGAAATGGATTTTTAACTAAAATGACAAACCTTTAACCAGATAACTGAAATGTTAATAGAGTACTTTAAGTTTTAACTAATAAAGCAACCGGGGGAAACTGAGAAAAAAAAATCCCGCAAAAACTTCGAACTTGCCTCGAATTATTATCATACGGAATTCATTACATACCAAAATATACAATTGTGTATTTAAAAAAAAATTGCTTCCTCTGTTTCTTGTTGCAGATTTGAGTTCACAATTCGAGTGTTTACCTAATGGCGAGCCTATTCCTTGTGTACCTCGTTCTAAAACTTCTTATTCTCCAGACAGACATAATTATTCTGAAAGGCCTCATTCGTCAGCTGAACTTTCTCTTCGTTCTAGGACCAGGTCTCCTCCTGTCACACCTTGTTTTCCGATAAAGCCTTCTTCTGCTCTAGAGTCTCCTCCTCGGGCCAGATGCATGTCTCCTCCTGCCAGGAATTCTTCTCGAAGGCATATATCCTTACTAATACTTGGATTCGAACTTGATGATGTTGGACTTATAAGGCTTATTCCAAACACCAATCCTCAACGGCAGTTCGAAATTCGAAGATACACATTTCCTGCCGATAAACAAATCCGATTGCGTGGACGTAATACCTCTATGCCAACCAAAGAACGACATGTTTTAACAACATCCGAGGGTGATGTAATTGCAATGATGGAAACGAAAACAGTTCTCCGGGGAATCTATAATCACGATGGAAAACGGGTGGGTATAAACATGAAAACCGGCGAAGTTTTCGAATTGGCCCCAGAATTAATTAATGAGACTCCATTAGGTCCCAACAGCCGAATCCGAAAGCACTTCAAAATAATAAACGTAAATGATATTCCTACACACCATTAATTTAATACAAAAGTCTGTCCACTGCACTGGCACGTTCTCATCGTGGACGACGTACCATTTTGTTATAATAAATTTCCTTAGCTTACAATGTTGAAAATTAATAAAACTTGCGATTAAAGATATGAAATATTGTATATGGAGTTAATGTTGTAATTATTTATTTTTAATAATAACAAAATAATTCTGATGAACTTATAACTAATTGTTTCAAAAATTCATGAATATGATAAATAAAATAGATTTTTTCAGCAATCGCTAATTGTAATATTTATAGCAAAAAAGAGATAATTAATATCAGGAATCATAACCCTTAATTTTTTAAGTATCCAGACATCTAAATAGTCCAGTAACGATCCGTTTCGGATCTGGATCCATAAGAAGTTAAAGGGCGCTGTGCCTGGACCTTTAATAATTTTAAAGGTCCAGGTGAACTTGAAAGGTCGAGTTTGGACGCACACTCAAGTCCGCGTCCGACTCGTACTCTTAAGGAATTAAAGGGTTCGGACTCGGACATAGACTTTTAAGAATTGAAAAGGTTTGTTTCTGACCCAGACCCTTAAGAAATTAAAGGGTCCAGTGCAAGCCAAAGCAAACAATGCTTAACAATACCTTATCAGAAGACATTATTTTTAAATTTTTAACTTTAAGTGGATTTTTGGGTAGCCCACCATATCAAATTCCTGGATATACCTCCAGAAAGCTTTATCTTTCTGTTTCACCCCTGCTACGTTCCTGTACAGCACCCTAAACTCTCCACCGCCCTGCTTTACTCTCACCTTCCTACTTTCCACGAAACAAATTACCCTGCACTTACTTCAAACCCCTCTTCTCCTCATCCCATTCCCACATTTGCTCCTCTATTTCTATTTTTCGATACCCTACCTTTGCTGCTCTCCCTTCACTCCTTTACTTCCTAAGGCTGTGATTTAGCATTCTCTGTACATTCCTTTCCTTCCTCGTTAAGTCTTGATCGATTAAAACCTTCTTGTCCTTTATCCTATTTTTGTTACGCATTACCCCCAATTTTTCTTCCCAGCTCTCGAATAATATAACCGCCACTTAATTAAACTTTCTCCCCTCCACCCTAACTTTCCCTATCTTACCTTTAACCCACCCAATACTCTGTAGCAGCGCTTCCATCCACTCCCTTTTTCCCCCACTCTTTAGAGTTAATCCTAGTATTACAATATTATTTCTCCTATCTGCCTTTTCTCTCCTCTCCATCGTTAACTTCATTACCCTTATCTCCATACCCTTTTCCTATCCGCTCTCTCCTACTTTTCATTCCTACGCTCTCCCACGTTCTTTTCTATCATGTTCTCTACCCTCTCCCAAATACCTTACTTCTCGCTCTCCCCCTGTTAACTAACTCCCTTTCCGACCTGCCCTCCACCTTCTCAAGCCTGATTCATTTTATCATCTTCTTCCTTCTTTACGGACGCCACTTCTCTCTGCAAACCTTTTACTTGCTTCCTCAGCTCTTTCACCTCCTTTATCCATCTCTCATTTCTTATTCTCTTATACCTTTGATTGCTCCATCGCCCCCCTAACGTCCTCCCTCAACCCTCTGACCTCGCCTATCAGCACCCCGAAAGCCTTTTTCTCTGTCTTCCCCTCTATTTTTATGGGGAATAACCTACGTGTCCGTAGGCTCTTTTTAAAGGCTCTAGCGCGCTTTTCACCGGAAAAAATCTTTGCTGTCTCTTTTTCTCTTTAGAAGATTCTCCCCTTCACTCACGCTAGACGCTCTCTCCCTTTATTTGGCTGCCCCCTCTCGCTCTTCCATCGGTAACTGCGACCTATCTATGCAAAGAAGTACCTCCTGCAACTAACAGACGTCTCTCAAGGCCCTGCCCATTTACCGGCTCAAATTTGGCTTTTTTGTACTATTTACTCTCCCTTAACGTCCCCCAGCACTACTAGTACCACCCTTGCCCACAATGAAGAACTAAACTGCTTACCACAAAACTACCCCGCTCCCTTGGCGCGCAAAATGTAAAGCATGTTCTGCTGGCGGGGGATTGAACGCGATCTCTCTTTTCAAATATTCAAATAAAGCACATGTAAAGGCACTAAAAATGAAATCTGGCATTTTATGACACTTAAATTCTCGAAAATATTTTAGCTGCATTTTCGATCGCGAAAACAACTTTAAACAAACGAAAAAACAGAGCTGCCGAAGCTATCACATCGCATATAGCCAGCTGCTCCCATTTTGTGTTCCTTACAGTACGGCCGCGCATGCGCCTCTATTCTGTTTCTAGTATATAATGCGGGACACGCCGCCAGAAAAGAGAGTTTAGGTTCGATTCGCAAGTAGTAGAACACGCTCATTTTGTGCGGGCACCACAAAAATATTATTTATAATTAATAAAGGTATTTACTTGCACTTTCGCCACGTAAATATGGAAAACTGCCGATTGCTCGATACCTGCAGACTCTTCGCGTCCTTTTTTTTTTGAAATTTTTATAAATTTAATTTCAATGATTTCTATTCAAAGAATCTTAGGAATTCTAATTTTTAAAAAATTGGGGCTTTGTAAAGTTTTACAATTGAAACTTACAATTAATAAGTAAAAAAAGAGAATGATATCTCGCCATCTGTGATCAATTTGATGAACTTTGAACTAACTGGGTCAAAGCCCGAGCCATTGAAAAATGCAAGCTAGAACTTAAACTTAAAGGTTTTTTAATTGAGAGACAAACATCATAATTGAAAGTAGGCTCAAGATGTAAATTATGAATCTGCCTATATTGAATTTATTTTAATGCAAGATTTCAAAAACATACAGGTTCTAAATTTATCAAAATCACTATATTTTGAAATCTTGCAATGAACGCATCGTTCAATTTAAAAAAATGTACCTAAAAATTTTTAAGTACATAAAAGCGACCGCGATTTCCAAAAAATCTTGACATCTGGACCAAGATTGTGAATAAATATTGCCTAATTAATGAGTAATTATCAAAAATGTTTAGTGAGAAATTGGAAGTTTCTGCGAAGCTACTCCATTCACCGATTCTATTCGTTTTTACCTTTATATTTTACATATAATAATATTATTAGCAGACATTTGCTTCTTATTAATTAGCTGAAAATAATACGCCTTAATTATTCCATTTCAATACAACAGGAAAGTTTTAAATTAAAATGATTTTTATGCATCTGACGCTGCATCTAATAAAAATGATTGCAAGCGACAAATCACTTACTTTTAGTGTTATCATTTTATGAATTAAACAAATATATCAGAGTAAATTTCTTTTTTTCTAAACTATTGTCCTTTGAAAGTCATAGATTTAGTTTCTGCGCAGATATTTCTTTTTCAAGGAAAGCATCTATTGTAAATGTAATTTTACTAAAACCTGTGAAGCAATGATGACTCTTTTCTTTAGTTTTCACGGTTATGATTTATTGTTAGCTTTAAAAAATTTCGCGTGACTGATGATGAAATCATCATAAAGAATAGATTTAAAGACCCAAAATACGCAGCAGATATGAGACGATGTGATATCAAAAACATTATGTAAATTGTGCTATCAGTTTTCAAAGACTTTAGTGACTACATTGTTGTCTCTGAAACCGACTTCAATGTCATATAAATATCTCAGAATGACGAACTTGACGTCTGTAATTCACGAGATACCGACTATAGGGCATTACATGAACCCATAAAGTACTGCAGAATATTCGATAGTTACATTTTTAATCAAATTCTTAATTTTTATATTAATCAGTTTTTCCTCTAATAAGAAAATATGACGATTGTTCATACTCTCATCTTATTCGCGGCGGTTGTCCTCAATTCTATCGGTAAATATAATAATATTATATATCTATACAATTTTAAGTCTGCTTCTTCAGGTATACCTAAATCGAAATTTGTGCCATTTAATTTGGATTGTATTCCAATTTTTTCTAAACTTTATTTGAATCTCAGCCGGAATTCTAAAAATTTCCCTTTTGATGTAGAATTTTTATGAACTTCGAATTGAATTCTATGCGTATATAAGTTGGGTTATTTTCCAAAGACATCAATTTCATCATACCTGGGAAGTTACCTTAAAATAATGTTACAAGGGGTTCATGATATAGCAACATACGTGTATCTATTTAAAAAAAACTTAATTCCTCCATTTCTGATTGCAGAGTTGAGTTCACATTTCGAGTGCTTACCAAATGGCGCCCCTATTGCTCGCGTCTCGCGTTCCAGAATTTCTACTTCTCCTGACAGTCATTCTCCAGAAAGGACTCTTCTTCCTGCGAGACAACATGCTCCGGCCAGTCCTCATCTTATTTCTGAAGATCCTCATCGTATCAGCTCCGGTGCTCCTCGTACCATGGGACGTTCTTCTCTCCTACGTGGATATCGAATTGCACAACTTAGATTTATTCGGCTTATTCCCAACACTAATCTGCATCGGCGATTTGAAATCCGAAAACACACTTTTCCTGTCAACAAATTAATTCAGGTAAGATTAAAACGAAATATCCTTGGACCCATGCCAACTGAAGAACAAAATGTTTTAACAACATCCACTGGTGACATATTTGCAATAGTGGATACGAGAAATACACGTCTTCGTGGAATATTTGCGATAAGAGGTTGCTTTGAGAGAAGGGTAAAAGTAAACATGGACAGCGGTGAGGTTCAAGATATGACTCCACAAGAAAGCGCGGAAACTCCCTTAGGCAACAGGAACACAATATCAAATATTTTTAAAATAGTACATCTAAATAACATTTCTCCAAATCATTAATTTAATAAAAACATGTAAATCTAAAATATAGTACAGGTTGTATTCCGAAATAGGACTAATAAGCAAATTATTCGTATTCTATGAGTCCCTAAACATTCATTTAAGACAATATGAAGTTTACCTGATCAGTTATTAAAGCGTAAAAAATTGTTATGCAAAATTTCAGTTTTTCAAAGAACTTTAATTTTAAAAAAAATAAAAATCGGAAAAAAATTAAAGGCTTTGGACATTTTTGAACAAAAAAATTTCATTGTCTTTCACTGTGTGACTAGGATCTCTAATAAATGTATTTCAAGGTAAATGATTTGTGTAAGCTTTATTATTTATTGTATTTAATCTCTAAAATCCTAAAAACACACTTGAAAGTAATTAAGATAGTAATTGAAGTATCTTAAAGTATTTAAGAAAATTATCTTAATTAATCACTCTTTCATTTAATCACAGAGTATTCGGAAAATTAATTGTGATTAATTAAACAAATTTTCTACAAATCAAACACATTTTATAGAATCAATACATTTTGTTCTTTCAGTGTTTTCCTCAGGCAGGAAACCTTTTTGATTTTACTTAAAAAATACATTTCTTCCGTAAAAAAATCATTGCAAAGTCTAGTTATTATTATTATTGCACCATAAAGATATTTCCCTCTCGGGGTAAGTGTGACTCAATCGGCGGGAAAGGGAGTTGTGTGACAAAGGGGTTATAGAATTTTTAGATTGATTTAGAATTTACACCAGCACAAAACTAATTTTACAAAATAACTTTGTTTAATCTACAAAAAATATTTGTTGTGCCTATCAAACTTTTCGGTTATTTGAAACGAAAGCTGTACCAAAATAATTTGTTTGATAAGCCGCATTATCACATCCTCCCTAAAAGCCGAAGGAGCTTTACAGAAAAGGATTCAAAATAACCAAGTTACTGTTATTAAAAATTCAACCTTTAATAGAAATTCAACAACATTCGCCAACAGGAAAATAATTATAATTGCTTTGAAATTTTAATATTTTTAAATGTACAAGAAAAGAAATTTATATCTAAAATTTTTGTTCCTAATGAGTCAAATATAAAAGTAATAGTAAAAATTACTACATTTGTTTCGGCTATTTTAAATTAAGCGAAACTTTGCATAGTAATTCTGTCTTCCGAAGTACACATGGCGTTAATCGTGTGATTTATATTAGTAGTAAAAGCTCAAAGTGTGTCTCTATGTTTATAAATTAATTTTGATATTAAACTTATGAGATATTGCATAACATTAAGTATTTTAGATACCAAAATTTGATCAAATGACTTCCACCAATTGAAATCTATATTATGAAGTTTTTCAGGTTAAACATATCTGAATGACTATAATTTAATTATAATTTAATGTAAAATATTCTGATTAGACTCATTGGGGCTTAAGTCATATTTTTATGAAATTACTAACAAATCGATGATCCAAAGAAAAATTATTCTCTTCTGTTTTTCGTGCCGCCTTTTCCATCTTGTCCTACACAAAAATTTGACAAAGCAGTTCGGTGAATTACATCAAAATCAATTATTTAATCAAAAGTTTAAAGTCATAAAATGAATTAATTTTTTTCTATCTATTTTTACAAATAAAAGATTTTTTTATATGCAATAACTATGGTTTTACCTGGCCATTTTATGCCACTGAAAAGTTCAGAATGATTTGGTCATCGGGGACCAAAAGAGGGGGCCCTATGAAATACAAAATTTTTAGAAGAGAGAAATGAGTTTATTCTTGGCTTACAGTCACATAGTTTTAATAATAATTATAAGTTGGTCCTTCTTGGCTTTGTCATTTTCAATGAAAATTATAGCTAAAGAGCTTAATCTTTCTGGCGCCATAGTATTCCGCAGATAATTTTGAATTCTTTTCAATTTTGAGAAAGACCTTTCTGCTTTCGCAAAGGTAACTGGAATTGTCAAAAACAAACAGCAAGCTGTGACTTTTTTACAAAAAACTACTAGTCAAGTAGTAATTTCTGGTGAGAATGAAATCTATAATTTCCTTTACGGAATTTAGTATTTTCAAGACATTTTTCAAGCACTCTCAGAAAGAAAATAGTTGGCATAAAAGGGGGAAAAACGATCCTAGAATCGTACACAATATTTCTAAAAACGGTACTGCTTTTACGTGACTGCGTAGAAATGATATTAAGAATTTGATTGAATAAATTAACTCTGAAATAATCTTCATCACGTTCTTAATCGTTAGGTTGTATTTTTAGGAAAAAAGTTGTTTAACATTTCCAAATTTTGTGAAAACTGTTCATACGAATTTAAGTGTCATTTAGCATCTTCGCTGCATTTTGAATATCCTGCTGCTGATTTTGCATTTCTTAAGAGACAAAATTAATTATTTCCTAAATTTTACAATTAAGAACAATCAAGAAAATTGTCTTGAATGTTTCCAATTTGTTTCTGAGAAAGGGAGCTTCATCCCCTTAATCATTTTTCGAAGATGTCAAAATCATGACAATGTTTTCAAGACGTTAGTGAATCTGAATCGAAGAGCTTCTATAGTATCATGTCTAGACAAACAACGAGTTGGATTGATCCTTTTCAAAATCATACTTGCACTTTTTTTACCGTACCCCGTAACAGCGCACAACGCTTTATACTCTGCCTGAAGAAAGTATACAATTTTTCGATAAAATCATAAAGAGTTCTTATCTGTTTAACGTTTTGCACCGAATCTTTTAAAACTGAATAGACTTCAAGATCCGCACAGTAGATTTTAGGTGCATTTGGGCCCATTTCCAATATCTCAGCTTCAACTACATTTATATTCCAGAGATATTAGCCGCACCATCGTATCCTTGACAACGCAATTTTTTTAAGGAAAGACCATTACCACTTATGATATCATCTGTAATCATTTTACTATAAATTATTTTTAATTATAGTACCATTCTCACTATCTACTTTTTTGGGAATGGTAAGGTGATCATTTCTGACAGGAACGGGGTTTTATTCAGAATTGACAATGTCAACGTTTTGGACTTAACCTACATTAAAAATTAAATTGAATTTTACACCACAGCAAATAAGAAGTTGAATCATTGTTTTAACTGAAAAAAGTGTAAAAATTGGTGTGTCAATATCTTATGTTCACTCTTATTGCTCCTCAACTTCTGCCGTTTTTTTAAGTTTTGCTGATCCTTAGGGATAAATGCGATGTTGAGATATCAAGCCTAAATTTTTTAGGCACGATTCGGTTTTACTCTTTGAAATCAATTGAAGTCAAACTTATTAGACACGACTCACATGATACGATAGAATTTAGAAGTTATGTGGAAATCCAACTAACAAGAACAAAATCTTATATCTCCTAGATCGAATTCCCAAGAGTCTCTTTAGCGATTAGATGCTTACCAAAACCTAACATGGATCGACTCACGCATGACTTTACAAGTATAAAAAATCATGATCTAGTTAATCCGTTTAAGGTTTTAGAAAACACTTCTTAGCTACTTGTATTACAGTAAAGTATTTAAAGTAGCTCGATGGTCGTGGGAGCTAAAGCGCAGGCTTTGGACCCACTCTGTCGGCTTGTGGGTTCGATTCCCGCCTCGCACTCTGGAAGAGCCTCGGTGGCCAATGCGGTGAACACTAGCCTAGCAAGGGAGTTGTTCATCTCCGGAGAGTCGTGGGACCAGTCCCTCTGCAGAAAAAGGTTCTCTAAGTACTTAAGGCTGTTGCACTTGGTGGTTCGGAACCCACCTTAAACTGTTGAGTCTCCATCCCACCACCAAGTAAGTGTGTGGGAGGTGTGTTAAGGAATAGGAAGAAGGTGCAAGAAAATTGTAAACCCTAGGGGACACATTAGAAGCTTCCATCCAGTAAAGTATTTTCAAAAAGGTTGAATTACGTCCAAGAGATGATAGATCTCACCTAATGAAAACGGATCACGTAACAACCATATCAAGGCGTCCTAACGGCAGGATGCCAACACACGTGACGGTACTTGACCAAAAGTTTAAACAATCAAAAGCTAACCGAGAAGTTAGCGCTAGAAAGTTTTAGCTTGCTGAATTGACCAAGATGAAGCTAGAAGTTGGCCAAAATTAAAAAGGTACTCTCTCGCTCTATCAAATCATGAAAGTTATATCTCGGGCGAGCAAAGCCCGCATTCCGGCTTGAGACTACATTTTAGCCCATACAGCGTATCAACTTCAGTTCCTCAATCATTTACTGTAAAAACTAAGATTCGATTTAGGACTATATTCGGTATTAAAACAGTTCACGCAACAAATCAATCCAACTTCAGTTTGATCGACCAATTTAATAAAATAAGGTCGATTTGTGGATTGAAATAGGATTGAAATAAGAATCATCTGTCAACAAGCGAATCTCACAAAACAAATTCTAAACTGTCAAGTTCAGAAATCAACGTAACACCGAAATGACATGGATAGTATGTCAACTTCGTGCGTGCTAAAACTGTTAAATATTTTGGACTTTCAAATTCAGTTAATGCTGAAAGTTTCTGTCGATGTCATCTGGATGCTACATTTAAGAATTACAAGTGTCCAATCCACACCCGGACTGGTCCAACCTAAAACCGTCTGATCTCTGGTCTTTTGATCTATTTTTTGTTTTTTGAGATTAAAGTTTGGAACAATTGAAACAATGCATCCTCTGAATCAATTTACTTCGCTATCTCGGATCATTTATCAATATGAAGTTAGAAAACTAAACAAGACAGAAACTGGTACTCAAATAGACTATTTGTGCGATCATCTTAGAGCACCCAAAAAAGGATCTCGGATAAAAATGTATGTTACTGTGTTTGCTGCTGATGCTGTCTTCTTTTTGTTGCGCCTTAAAACAAGCCCACGTTTGGAATTGTATTAAGACTTATTTTTCTGGGTTGGCTTTACCAAAACAATTTTTTCAACCTACTTTGTTTGTTAAAGCTGAAAATTTGGTCAGCATAAATAAAGGTTTGGTTATTTTTCAAAATCATAACGAGTTCTGGATTGACTTATTTTAGGTTTAACTCTAGGACAACGATCTAGATTTTTAAAGGTAACATCTGTAGATATTAAAAAGTGATATCTTGCTTACTAAAATCCAAAATGTTTAACTGAACTACACGGAGAAAAATGGATGTTTAAATGTAGATGTTCAAAGGGTAAGATGGTCTCACCTAACATGCAGATGTTCATG
>JAAAKG020207897.1:0-80297 GCA_010014905.2 Druon quercuslanigerum | reverse complement strand
ATATGGAATATTGGTGACAGATACACAGCTGATTCGCCACCGATCTACGGGCTCCTTGTAAACGCAGCGCTTGTGGAAGAAGCCACGATGCGCTGGAGGGGGAAAAACCTGAACTGTAGATTGCGTAGATGTGCCTGCTGACGTCTGACGCATCTACTGCCACGAAATATCCAGCGCATTCGTGGCAGATCAGCTGCGTAGGTTTTTCCCAACTCCGTAGAGGGGCTGTCGATCAACTAGCGAAAGTTTTCGCTGGCTGATTGGCCACAGATGCGCGCGCGTTGTCTGCAGCAGTATTTTTCTCTCCGTGTATATAATAATTTGGTTTCAAATCATTTCACGCCACAAAACCATAGCTCTTTAGTTTGTTTCGCTAATCTAATAAAATAGGGTCGATTTGCGGATTGAAATAGGCTCGGAATGAGGATCATCTTTCAGCAACTGAACCTGATTAGACAAATCCTAAACCTTCTAGTTTACAAACCAACGTAACGCTGAAATGACATGGATCATTTATTATTCTGAATTAAGCAATCTAAACACGAAGGGAATTGAGACTAAAATAGACTATTTGTGAGATAATTTCATAATGCTTAAAAAAGAATCCCGGATAAAATTTAAGGTCTAAAAATTTCATGAAAAGATTTAGTTTTTAATGTGCAGAGGCTTTTATTTGTCTTATGGTGAATTTATACAGCTGTCGGAACACTCTTCTTCATCTCTGTCACTCTCATTAAGAATATTTTGAGGAGAGTTTGTAGCCACTGATGTATGTTTGCCTTGATAACGTTTTATTAGAATGATTGTATATTTATTCACACAAACTTTTAAGTTTCACTACTCACAGTGTTAACAATTTATGTAGGAATGTTTTTAAAGATAAACGTAAATAAAGCATTGTGCAGTATCCGTTCCTAAATTTTGCTGAACAGGAAAGAAAACTTTAGGGATGATAACTGCATTATTTTTTAGTAATGTGTTTCTGAAAGTTCTGTTATAATTTAGTAACTTTCAGATACTATAATTGAAAATATCATGGGACTAAAAAATTATTTGAGAAGCTCATTAATTATAATATAAAATTCCTACGGATTTTAAACGACTTCGAATGGTTTTATAATATTTTTAAAAGATTCTATGGATTCAAAAATATTCCCTCTAATCTTAAGGAGTTTCAACGCTTCGAAAAAGATCTTACAATTAATTTCGTGGGCTTCAAGGAATCTCATAAGATAAAAAAAATCTCTACTGATTTTAGAGGATTCTAAAGATTTTCAAACATCTCCGGGGAGTATAAGGGATTTTAGAAAAATTTAAAAAAGTTGCAAAAGTGCAAATTTTAGAGACAAAAACACCTACTGCACCACTAAAGATTTTATGAAATATTATTTTATTCTACAAAAGTACCTCATAAAAAAGTATGATTTAAAAAGGAAAGAATTTTTTTGAAACCTAATTTCAAGAGACAATTTATGGGTCACTGGATCCAATTCTGGGGTCATTTTCACCCCAAAATGTCAGAAGCAAGGTCAACTGAAGGTCGAAATAAATTAAACCGTTAGATCGGAAAAAACCTTTACACAAAGACGTTTTTGAGGTAACTGAATCCAAATCCGGGGTCATTTTGATTCCATTAGAACAGGATAAAAGTCAAGTGAAGGTCAAAATGGGAAAAGAAAATATCGAATCGGTTTTTCTCCAATTTGACCTCTAACTGACTTTGAACGCGACCTGATGGGGTCAAGTTGACCTCTAATTCAGATACAGAAACCTCAAAAACGTTTGGGAATTGTGATTTAGCTCGGGTTGCAGATAGTTTTGTTTGCGGGGCTGTGTTATTAATAGTTTAAAACTGTCAACATAACAAATATTTGTCAAATAAAATTTATGATATAAATGTTTATTTGTGCGATGGCTACCTTGATTATTTACATGTTCGTTACTCATCCCAAAATTTGACAGAAAGTCCCTTGTTTCGGGCGATATACCTGATGATATTTCTGTGAAAAGACAAATAATATCGCTGAAGATGTAATCTTAAAAGTGTATTGCAAATAGTAAAAGCGCAATTTAACAAGTTGATTTTACTTCGTATAAGCCAGTTACAACATAAATTATAAAATCAAACTTTATGAAGGCAATCTGAAAGATATCTACATTTTTTATTTGAGTTAGTCATAAACCTGTGATTGTGAAAAGTTTATGGGAAGGACGCGATTCTGTAACACTCTAAAATTCGGAAAAGTATTGCAAAAGAGAAACTAAATCCTCTAAAGTACAAAGTTTTTGTTTTAAAAAGTGTAAAAAACTTAATAAGATATGTAAGTCTTAAAAATATATCTAAGTATTACGCTGAAGTAAAAAAATAATACTAACTATAATTAGAAATGCTTCTTATATACTACTTACTATAAAATATAAAAATATTAATTAATTTACGCTCTGCTTACCAACATAATTAAAAAGGACGATCAGGGGTAAAAACAGAGTATGAAGGAGCCTCATTTTTTTAGATGTATAAATACTTATGAACGCAGAATTTTAAAAAGTGCGTAACTGATAAATAGTCTAATGTTTCGTTTATATAAACGTTTCCATGATATTAGTGTTTTCCCCTTCCCGAGCATAGATCACAGGTATGGGAAATTACTATCACGTCATTTATCCATTAGAAATTAAACTCTTACTCATGTACAACTACTTTCACTTGAGAAACTTAGATTATTTATGCCTAAAGGAAATGTACAGTTTTTGTTATTATTGCACCTTGAGAAGCTTCGAGAATCTTCTATATTATATAAAGAGCCAATACAAAAAAGCTATTTGACAAATATTTTGCAGGCACAGTTTTTACGCAATTAAAAATTGTTAAATATCATTGCTCAGATATAGCATTTTTCTTTAAAAATATTAATAATGTATCGCGTAGATTTCAAGAACTGCTGAAATATATTTTTGCTTTCCCTATTAACAAAATTTTTTCTCTAAAATATTTCATAAAACGTACAAAAGTAATTTATGAAACAATATCATACATTTATCACAGTTATCATTAATTAAAAAACAAGATTTTTTCACCATAATTATCCGGCAATAAGTTTATTTCTATACAAAGTATCACAATCTGGTATTAGCTTAATCTCGAACTTATCTCAATGATACTGATTATTACAGACTTAGAAAAAAAGCCTTCTGTGCATCAGATTGAATCAACATACCTACAAGTTTTTGGGGGCGCTAAAAGTAAATGCGGGGCCTGTTTATTTCATTCAATTCGATATCAAGGTCATTCCAAGGTCAAATGTGGATAAATGTTTAGGTGAATAAAACCGCAATTCTGATACACTGTCGGGGATCACAGTTTGCTAATTAAATAAAACGCGTTATTTGACTGCGGATTCCGAAACAAAAGGATATTTTAAGTTTACATTTGGTTTGTGATTCTAGATCAAAATGATCTGTGAAGGTTCTTTACCTCGAAGAATCTGAAAATGGACTATTCTATACTTCCTGGATTCAGGCAGTTGTCACCCTTTCTAGCATCTTCTAAGGAAGCAGGATTTGAAATTCCAACAAGAGTATCAGAGTATATCTACAGAATTTAAACATTTCGCTCGAAATCTTAAGTTGGGCTCACCAGTGATGCCCTAGTACCTTAATCAGTCCCTTCTCACCGAGATGTTCTAGCAACCGTTATATAAAAGAGAGGCTTCGTTTTCACTAGAGGACTAAACAACACCCTCGGAGAAACATCACAAAGCTAAACGTTGATCGATACAAATTTGTAATTTATACATTTTTTAAAACGGGTCATTTGTGAACTTAGATAAATAAATTTGAGACCCGATGCAACCTTCGGATAACATGCAAAGATCACTCGGTATCATTGGTAACACCATATGCTAATAGTTGCTATAAGTTGAAATTGAAAGCATCTTGATCCTGACATGACATGAGCAAATAGACCCAGGATTCAGATTTAGCGACCTCGAAAGCGTATGAAAATCGTGGTTTTTACGCTTAACCGTTTTTTCTCCCATTTGACCTTGGAATGACTTTGATCTGATGGCGTGAAACGGACCCCGGATTCAGATTCAGCGATCCTAAGAAAATACAAAATCATGCCTGAATATTTTTTTCCTTCAATTTAACTTTTGAATGATCTTGGTTCTGACCTGATGGAGTTAAACAGACCTTGTATTTAGATTCAGCGCTCTCAAAAACGTACAAGAATCGTAGTTTTCTCCGCTTAACCTTTTTAGCCCATTTGACCTTGAAATAACGTTGATCCTGTCCAATAGAAACTCCAAAGTTGATACATAAAAAACTAAAAGTTGAGTTTTTGAGGCATACGCTAATCAGTAGTTTGGGAATTTCATTGAAATCCAAACTGTTCGATGAAAAATGAAATTCAAAAAGTGGCCCTTAATTTGAATCAAGAAGACAATCTAATAAAGCAAATAATATTGACATGAAAAATGTCCAAACAGATATAGAACTTGAAGGTGTCATTTGTTTAGAGGATTGGAGAAATTAAACACCTTCAAATTCTTTATGAAAAAATAATCATAGTACGTGCCGAGTGCTAACTAAAAAGGTTTTAAATCTGCTTAGCTGTAAATTAAGCCGTTCAAATCTCTTTATCGTAGAATCTTCATGTGCTACTTATCCAAGAATCCGGCTAGCGCCTGCAAGAAAAGCATTTTTCTAAAATATTTACCGGTTAGACTTTTATTTCGTTTATAGTCCTTAATTATTGCAATAGATTAGCACTAAAAATAAAAATAAACTAAGTTTCTGAAATGTTTATTCACATATATTAAATTATTATCCTAAAATTCTATACAATAATTTGCAGTAAAAATTGTACGTCAACAGTCCAAACGCAAACTAGGTAGCGGTAATTTTAGGTTCTCGCTTGCCGTCAATCACTTTCAGAGTTATTTTGGAAACGCTTCAGCGAAGGACGTAAACAATGCATAATTTGTGACGTCCAAGGCTTATTTTTTTTAAGCGCCAGAAGATCATTAATTACATCAGAGAAGGTGGAATCCGCGCCTGATATATTTTGCCTGACTTCAAATTCGCAATAAAAATTCGATATTATCTTTAATGAGAAAAAAGGTGATGCGGAATTTACAGCGAGATTAATTTAAAAATTGATTTAAATTCACTGTAAATTCTTGATTTTTTAGCTTTTTCTCCAGAAGGTTTTTTTATTGATAATGTAGAAAAAGCTTAAGAAAAAATTAATCCTCTAAGGTTTAAAGTTTCTATTTAAAAAATGTAAATCATTAATTAGGATAATTAAATTCTAATCATCTGTAGGGCTGGAGCTTTCCTCTCATTACTTAAACGGCTATATTTGCGGTAGCACTTCTACTAATAGGGATTGCCATGTCAGGCAGGCAGATAACGAAGAGCTGAGGAATTAAAAAGAACACCAAAACACGTAGTCAGAGTCGATCCAGCATCATGTTCAATGTTCATGCAATATGGGCATTGGAAAATAAGCAAATTTTAAGCCTGCATCGCAATTTTTTTCTATTTTTCATCGATCGGGTGTGCATTTAAAAACTTCTTAGCCAAATTTCTTAAATTACGCTTAAAACTATTCAGGTTTGTTGAAGAAGAAAAAGACATTGCAGAATTTCAAACTTTTCTTTAACTTCTAAAAACCCGCTTGTCACAGAATAATCTTTTTTAATGATCAGTGTGAAAATTAAAGAATATTCGCAGAAAAATTTTGAAAATTGCTGGAGTGTCCTCGAAGCTAAACTTAATTCTTAAGTTAAGGCGACTCACTATTATTATTATTTCTAGAACTGCTGGCCTCGTGTGGCCACGCAATGTGACCAATGTGGCAATTTGGCCACCATTAGGCCCTGTCTGTTTATTTTCGAATTTCTCCAAAGGATGCGGCAAGCAATGCTCGAAACCCGCCCTAGCTCGATAGTTGAGGGTATGCACGCTCGATGGAGTTACAAATGTTCTTTATAAGGTACACGTATTTATGAAATTTTTAGACAATAGGATTGTTTATTATTAATCTAATGAAATTAGGAATTTATAATTATAATATTGTATAAAATATTATATTAAGTAAAGCTTCCTTCAGGACTTAATATGATAATAATGCTGCAAACAGTAGACAACCATGTTGACTACTAATACCTTGAAAATTACAATAACGTTTATAATTCTTAATATAGCTGCGAATTTTCCATTGTTTCTTTTCACTTTTAAGGTCAAAAGATTGAGAATTCTTTGCAAGACATTACTCAGGGCGTTCATTCCCTAATACCTTCAAACTTGCCTCACACTATTACCATGAAAGATTAATGATATTCCAACAGACAATTGTTTGTTTTAAAAACATTGTAATTATCTGTTACTCGTTGCAGAATAGAGTTACGGAACCTAAAATTCGACCGCCTCTCCTGCTCTTTCTCCTGCTCTTCATGCTTGTTTCAGTTCTGCTTTTTCTACAGAGCCTCTTCTTCGTGCCAGGTCCAGGTCTCCTCCTGCCAGGGATCCTAGTTTACGGATGTTTGGATATAAAAATAGACACATTAGACGTGTTTGGCTTATTCCTGACATCAATCCGAACTGGAAATTTTAAACTCAAAGATACATTTTTCCCGGTGATGAGCCAATTCATATTATAGGAATTTATAATCGATTAGTACCAGTGCCGACCGAAAAACGAAAAGTATTCACAACATCCACTGAGGACGTCGCAATATTTAAAAGAAGTACAATTCTTCGTGGAATATATAATAATGATGGAAAAGGGGAAGAAATAAACATGAAAACCGGTGCAGTCTTCGAATTGACCTCAGATTTAATCGGTGAAACTCCGTTGTGCTTCCGTAACAGAATCCGACACAATCTTAAAATAATAAATAATTTGAACCATACGTTATACTGAAGGGTCCACAGTCTAAACATGTTAATTGGCATTTCATAATTTTATACAGAGTGAAGTAAAATCATTAATATTCTTGCAATTTTTAATATTTTTTAAACTGTCAAATGTTTTTGTCCATTTACTAGAGAAAAATAATACACGTTAGTTTTATAACATTTGAACAAAAATTTTGCCTTATACATATGACAATTAAAAGCTATTCAAATGTTACCTACAAGGGCTTCAGTGGTCTAAACCTGTTATCTGCAGTGTTTTACTGCTGGGTTTTTATTGTTTTTCCCGGGCTCACATTTTTTAAATAGTTTATTCCAAAAAATTGCTGAGTGTTAGTAATCGAGACGTGTCGCTTACATTTGTCTTTAGAGCGATCTGTAGAAGAAAACCTCAAAGATGACGTAAAAGTAGCCACAAAAAAAATTCACGTGCACTTATCTGCACACACGCTGACTTGTGTCTCGTTGGCCTACTCTACAAGTAAATTAAGTCGTTGTAAGAAAAATCACAGGTTTTCCATAAGACGCTATAAGCAGTTAACAGGTTTAGATTGCGGACTAAGGGAATTTTGCCTTTTCCTTTGTGGGATATTGACTGCATATAAAAATTATTCCCGAAAATACAAAAAAAATCAATTCCTTCGAAAAATTTGAGTTAACAGTTTTAAGCCGGGGACACTTTGAACCTTATTGTGGTATTATCTAAATTGGCAAATGAAACTTAGGTTTATAGAGGAACAAGAAGACCTCATGACCTCAATCGTAAAAAGCAATATTTAGGTAAAAAATTTAAGTTTTGAACAAGCGACACAAGATATGAAAAAAATTAATAGAAAAAAGTTGCTCCTCCAAACAATAGCAAGAACTCATTCAAATTTGTCATTGACAACTTTTGACAGAGTACTTAGTTTTTGTTTTAATCGTAAAAAAAACATTCAAAATTAAAAAATTAAATTTTTCGAAAAACAATTCTAAACTAAAATTAACAAACTGAAGTTTTCCACCCGTAACAGATCTATACATTTTCTATTATTTATTTTTAGAAAGAACGAGTACAAGAGATGAACAAAATTAAAATAAAAAAGTTGTTTAACCAAAAAATATCTACAAGTTTTTTATAAACTATGGTTATAGAAATATATTAAATGTATAAAAATAAAGGTTTTGGAAAAAGGACACAAGATACAATAACATTTTATTTCACAACTTTTTGCGCCTAAATTACATCTACACTGACTACAAACAAATTAAATTGATAAGAAAGACACAATTTGTAGTGAAATGTTTAATAATAATTTTTATTGGAATAGAGCGCATATTTTTTTTAATGATAAAAATAAGACAGTACAAATACTTATGTTACAATACTGAAACATATTATAAATGGTAATAATGTAAAGTTATTAAAATAATATAAATTTTTCAGGGTAGCTAAGAATTATATTTAACATAAAATAAGAAACAAATATTAACCAGACCGAAGTACAGAAATAAATATAATATACATTTGATATAATAGAGTTCCAACATAATGTAGAAAAGTTCGCATTTTCTACGAAATCAAGTGCAAAGCATGATATACGTGATGAAAATGTGTTTTTTAATGCCGAAGGAGCTTTAACAAAAGACAATTCACATTCAGTAAATTACATTTGTCAATTCGTTGACCTTTAGTTTTAAAAGGCTTGCGCACTAATGTGGGGTAAATAGAAAGATCAAGCATGCAGCGGGAGGCGAAGCAATCATCAAGCGCGAAGCGTCAGACAAATATATTTTCGAGCGCACAAGCAATTATCAGATACTTAATAAAATAAAATTAATGTTCTAATGAATAAAATATATATTTGTCTAGCCCAATAGTATACATTTTTTAATTTTTGCCCTTGACTTCAATGAGTTGAATAGCCAATAGTCAACCAATTTTTTGAAAATGCCTCAAAGCTAGGGGGATACTTGACTTCAATGAGTGAAATAGATAACAGCCAACCATTTTTTGCAATATCTGAAAACTAAAACCGTCGTGTGGGTTGCACTTCAGAGCCAGGTTCAATTTGAAAAAAAAATTATATTACGAAAGATGGCTCTAAAAAAGTTGAGCGATATCCCGATCAGTACGACTTTAATTGAAAACAACTAAATCAATGTCAGAGACGTGTAAAAACAATTTATCAAGTACTTAGCTTCAGTTAGTAATAAATTTAAAGATAAATTTAATTCAAATGAAATTAGAATAAACCCGCTGTGTTTTACGGTAGCAAAACTTGGACCTATATCAAAAAAAGGATTAGAGTAAGATTAACGCGGTTGGCACGCAATGAATGTGCAATATGTGCGGTAAAACGCTAATGGACAAAGTCCTTAATTAGGAAATCCTTAAAGATGTGGTGTGGTGGAGACACTGATTCACAAATGTAAAATAAATTCGTTGAGATGGTTTGGTCATGTCGAGAGAATGAAAGATAAATGACTGACGAAAAAAGTGAAGCCGTGGTAAAGTGAATGGCAGCGCACCCAGAGGCAGGCCAAGCAAAGAAATTTTAAAGTGTGTGGATTTGATTCTGATTCTAAAAAACACGAAAACCCATAGAACCACAAGAGTTTGCATTGAGACACTCAAGGAAGAGAGAGAAGGCTAACAAGTTATGTCAGACGAGAAAAGTGTGTTGACAAATATTTTATAAGAGATGCAGCTGAGAGGAGCTGTAGATGGTTACTTTGTGAAGCTCTTCGTCTGAAGTGGTATCTAGAAGATCGATAAGCGACGTGGGTCAGAAGACAGTTGAGAAACGAAATGGTATAATAATAGATTTACAAATTAATTCTCGGCCTCTAATTTTTACTGATCATAAATGCAATTTGAATAGTAATAATTCTCCCGGCACGCATTCATGCTTTAACGCAATCTTTGAGTTCAAAATCGAGCTGTCAAACTGCATTTTAATCTTTACACGGTCTAAAATATCAATGGTGATAACAATACAAATAGTAGCTTGAGCGCCTTTTTGCGTCAGCTCTTAACATGCTTCCGAATCTAACAAAATTGTTTAATTTAACTTACAATTAAATTTTATTGGTTAACACAAATAGAAATGTAACAATGATTATTGTTGTATTATAGATAATGACATTGTACTTCGATAGCCTTTCTCGGCTCGAATGCAAGACTAATTTTAGGTTTACAGTCTTTACATATAAATTAATGATTTGGGGAAATGTCGTTTACGTTAAATATTTTAAAATTGTTTCGGATTGTGTGGCGGCAGGCTAATGGAGTTTCATTAATTAATTCTTTTGTCAATTCAAAAACCGCGCCGCTTCCCATGTTTATGCCCGCCCGTTTTCCATCAGGATTATATATTCCACGAAGAAATGTATTAGTTTCTAATATTGCGACAACGTCACCAGTAGAAGTTGTTAATACTTTCCGTTCTTCAGTTGGCATGGGCTTCAATTTGTGATATAATCCGCACACTCTAATTGGTTTACCGGCAGGAAAAGTATATATTCGAATTTCAAATCGCCGATGTGGATTAGTGTTGGGAATAAGCCGAATAAGTCCAATTTGTCCAAGTTCAAATCCAAGTATGCGTAAAGACGGATGCCTGGCAACCGTAGACCTGGGCGTAGAACTAGGAGGAGGCTGTGCAGGAGCAGGCGACCTTGACCTGGCACGTAAACGAGGCTCAGTAGGAGGAAGAGATCTTTCAAAAAAATGATGTATTTCAGGATCAACTGAACTTCTGGATCGAGGAGTACCATGAATGCGATTATCATCAGGCAAATAGTCGAATTGTGAACTCACTCCTGCAAAAGAAAAGGATTAAATTGATTTCAGTAATCCTTAGTTTGAATCTGCTCACAGATAAAACTAAAACTAAAACTTTGGTTCTTACCCGTAAACAAGCTTGATCTGGCACGTGAAGAAGGCTCAGTAGGAGGAAGAGATCTTTCAAAAAAATGATGTATTTCAGGATCAACTGAATTTCTGGATCGAGGAGTACCATGAATGCGATTATCATTAGGCAAATAGTCGAATTCTGAACTCACTCCTGCAACAAAAAAGAGAGGATTAAATTGATTTCAGTAATCGTTAGTTTGAATCTGCTCACAGATAAAACTAAAACTAAAACTTTGGTTCTTACCCATAAACGAGCTTGATCTGGCACGTGAAGAAGGCTCAGTAGGAGGAAGAGATCTTTGAACAAAATTATGTATTTCAGGATCAATTGAATTTCTGGAACGACGAACATCAGGAAGGGGATCACCATTAGGTAAACAGTCGAATTGTGAACTCAATTCTGCAACGAAAAAGAGAGGATTCAATTTTTCTGAATGAAGACAGTCGAATGAAGATATTTCAAGAACCCTTTCTGCCATTATTGTGAGGCAAATCTGAGTCATTCAAGGATGTTTTCTTTAAGTAAATTATGCATGAGAAACTTTAAGGTTTTTATCTCAAAACTAATTTTGAATGTCATCCATTGAAAACAAATTAAATCCTATCCAAAGCCACAATATAGTCCTGTTCAACCATGCACATCCTTCAATAAAAAAGTATTCTACATTCTACCTAAGCTAGGATTAATGTTTCTGTCTCAGTTCATTTTCTTTTTTTCATACTCAATTTAATCTATGCAATGCACAAAACTAGGGATGAAGGAGTTTTTATGCTAACTTTGTCTTAGCACTGAAAGTCAACACATGCAACTATTGTAATTTTATCTAAGAAGAACGAAGGTACATTTAAAAAAAGTGGAATCTTTCACTGCTATCAAAACGTTTTTTTGTAAGCAAATTTCTAATTTCAATATCTGATGCAATGTTGTTGTACTTTGAAGAAACAATGTAAGAAGCAACTTATGTAATGTTTTTTCGCCTTCCTAAAATTTGTTAAACCCTTCGTATTTACATTGCCGCGAGAAGTTTTTGCACACTTCTTATTCAAACCCTAAAGTGCATTTACCCGATCAAATATGAAAATTTCCGAAGTATACCGTCCAGGAAATATTTTTTTCCAATGCCCGCGCCGGAACTTAAAATTTAAACGCTTAAACGAATCTAAACTCACAGCTCTAAGCTCACAGCTAAGTAATGTGAAATTTAATCCTCTAGAGAACTAAGTAATGCTTTACGCAACCCCAATCTACCCCTTCTCCCTGCGACTGCGGATCGCAACTTAGATTCATCTAAAAGAGCGTAGTTGCTCGTTCCGGCCTGCTGTCATTGGGAAAACTATTGTGTCAATCGAAGCCTTATCTCGCTTGTTGTGCAATCTACTAGTTCGGGTCAATCGCGCAAAATTTAGAATCAAAATGTTCTTTATAATTAGTACCGGTAAGGCAAGACTTTGCTCCGTGTATGAAATTCTGTACTCGAGCTAATTCCTGATGATAGCATTTCTAATTGCCACTGCTAGAGAAAGGCTTCTTGCAAGTATTTTAAGAGACCCTCAATCTTTCAAGATGAACCAGTCAACCTATTCCTTGGCGGCATCTCTCTATTTTGTGATAACTCCACGCACGAAAAGCTTCTTATCATACTTCTGTGAGAGAAGATTTCCACTTTTTTACGTTGAACGCGCTCAACTTTCGCGATCATCGTTAGGAATTAGCGAGCGTCGTTATGCTGCCTATTGAAACCGGATCTTTAGTACGCCGCTTGAGTACGAAATCCTGTAGCGAAGCAAAGTTTTATCCCACTAGCGTTGATCAGGAAGAAAATTCTGACGCTTTATTTTACTGTATGGTTTTTTTCTCTACGGTTTACTTGTATAAATTAACAAATCTGATTAAAAAATTACACTTAGTGGATTCATTATCAAGTGTCGGGAATTTTCTACATGTCAGATTACATATATCTAATTTTATAATTTTTAGTGCCTCCAGGAATTTAACTGCTATGTGCAACTATAAAATTTTCACCTAAAGTACAGGCTACGTATTCAAAGGATGTGATTGATAAAATTGCGCTACAAGTGCAATTTGCTGTTGCACAAAAGGAAACTTAAAGTCAGACTATCCAACTGCGTACTATACCTAAATAAACTGAAAGCATGCCTCTTAGATTACCACTTTAAATTTAAATAGCGGAACTATTTTCAGAACAAAAAGAAAAATCTACGGAAAAACTTTTTTTAAACTAGTAGATATTAGAGGATTTTCGCAAAATAAACCTAAACAGATGAATTAAAAATGCTGCAAAAATTACAAAGGAACTGGAACTTTGAAACTAAAAAAGGAGGTGCAGAGGAGACACTAACTTGTAAACGTGAACGTAAGAGAAAAATATTGCAATTTGAACCAGAGATAAGCCAGTAGAATGAAGAATGGAAACTAAAGGAAAAGTTCGGCGAAATAAAAAAGTGCAAAATAACAAAGAAATTAAAGAAAGAAGAAGAGGTCCTCAAATTTAATGCGACAAAATGCTTCCTGTTATTTTTGTTGTTTGATCTTTTTATAATCAAAGAGATAGTCATACTTTATATCTCTAAAACGTTTAATTTTTAATTTAACTTTAAAATGTAAAAATTTCAACTCGAATTAGATACTTGCAAAATTTGTCGTGAAATTAATGCATTACAAAACGGAAATTCTCTATATTCTCCATGTATCAAGGTTTGTAAAAATATATTTCCCAAAGTATAAAATAAACTTTTAAAGAATAGAAAAATATTTAATTTTTAAATTATAAGTTTTAAAATATGCTATAAATAATTTAATAAAATAAATAAATACTTTTTTTTAATAAGGTTACCAGTACTAACTGTCGTGATCTAATGGAAAATGTGGCGAAGGCAGTGTCTATCAATTTGATCGATTTTTTGAGCATTTTGAAGCCAATAAAACGTATTTGGAAAAATTGTCACTTAATTCTATTAACATGGAGCATGATATTTTGACATCCGGCATTTATTTCATTTAAAACATAATATTATCACCAAAGAATTGATAGTAGACAACATATAGTAATACTTATTATTGTATTTATAAAGTCTTATAAAAAAATCAGTCAAGAAGAAACTCACAAAAAAAGAAAGCCGTCTCGCCAGCTGTGCACATTTTGCAGCGTATTGGTTTTTATCTCAAGACGAATGTTAATTTTCACAATCTAACTATTACAATTACTTTTATTTCGATGGCTAAACATAATGACATTAAAACTATCACTAAGACAATATAGAGAATTATAATTAATTTTTTATTTCCCTTTAACTTTTATAATAACAAATACGTAGTTACAATAAAAAAAATTATTTAAAAGACTAATTTGTTTTATTTAAAACATTTTAGGAAGAAGGTGTATAGTTAATCTCAGTGACTTTCTTAAATTTCTCGTCATAAATTATGGATTCATCTGAGTTGTCTGCTCTTAAATCATCAGTAATAAGTTTTAGTTGGTCGATAATTTCTTCATCTGCTTGAACTTCTCGCATTGGTACTAGTCATTCAAAAGGAAAGATAAAATAAAATTATACAATAACCATTTTTTTGCTAGTATATTTTATAATAGTTTGTTTATTACCTGGTACTTCTTTTCCGACAAAGTTAATACATCTGTTTCTATGACATACTCGTATCCTTTAATATTCTTTAAAAGTGCTAATAAACTCTTCACATTTCCATCTCAAACAGAGTCGTTTTTGCATCTATGGCAGTGACCATTGCATTTACAAATTCAATATGTTATTTATATTTAATCGTTTGCAATATGCCTTGATAAAATTGTCTATAAATAAATTAGCTTCAGAAAAAAGACTTCTTGATTTTTAAAGACTGCAATCTGCAAATGTTACCCCTTGATACTGTTTTTTGTTTTCCCAAAGCTTGATGGACCTCTTTGTTTTTTCTTTCCAATCAGCAAGCCAGCCACAACTAGCTTTAAATTTAGGATTTCCTCCAAACTTTTATTTATTTCTATTGATTTCTGTTTGATCACAAGTAATACTAGTTTTCTGAGCTTTTGCCTTTTCAAGTATTTTTACGTTATCTTCAAGAGACAATCTTTTTATTTTCTTTTTAGGAGACTCATTTTTAATATCGGACTCAAAACTGCTCAATAGTGCCGACGATATGCCAGTTTCACAACTTGTGTAGTATTTACGTTTATGAATGTTCTGTTTTTCCATTTTATTTAAATAAAGATAACACCAATAATGATGAAATAAAATAATTATTCATTGAACACATTACAAACCTAAAAATCTACGAAAAAGAAGATAATAGTTGACACGTGCTTATTGCTAAATAGCTTAATAGATACTGAACTATATTTTCGTGCGAATGTCTAACCTAAGTTTTACAACAATAACAAACCAATACGCTGCGAAATATGCACAGCTTGCTCGACGACACGGCGTACAGAAAAAAATTGATCGGAATTCGCTAAAGGTGGTCGCACAAGAAAATCTATTGCAGTGCGCTGGAGACGTCAGACTGACGTGCCCTCCATGCACGAACACATAGAGCCAACCAATCGCATACAACCTGTCGTACTGCTTCCAAATGAGCCCTGACGCACACAAGTACGTCTCTATCTATACCAGCTCGCAACACCATTGAGCGAGTACCGCAGCGGACCGCAGCAGCACGTCAGCTTGCACGCGGTTGGTTGGCTTTATGAGTTCGCGCACGGGCGGCACGTCCGTGAGACGTCTCCAGCGCACTGCAACGGTTTTTTTTTGTGCGATCACCTTAATGATACGTGAGACGCACGACTGGACTACTGGGTTGGGGAGCTACAGGGCAAGACAACCCCCCCTAACCGCAAAGTTCCCATTTCCGAAGAAACAAAATCCATTATTATTTTTTTCAAAATTGGAATATTAACACGTGCCACCCGGTACTTCAAAATCCCATTTATTTAACATCTGACCTATAAATAAGGAATAAAACTTTGAAACTATTTTTATTTGTTTAAACACACGTAAATTATTTAAATAATTATTTGTTCACAAAAATTTGAAAAATAATCGTATTTTCTGATTGTAATGTAATTGTTTGTCATTGTTGAAGATAGTGAAATATCAAATTTCTTTTAAAATTCTATCCTAAGCTACGTTTTGTTGAATAATCACATAATCCTGTCATATTTCTTTAAAGTTCAATAAATTTATATTTGTTTGAATTATATTTATTTGCTCTAGCATCTTTTTCAGATAAGTAAAAAAATGAAATAAAATAGAACACATAGAATTATGTTTCTGACCATATAGTCTATAAAAAGAATACATTAACCACTTTTAAATTGTTTAAACAAATACAATTTGTTTGAAAAATCACTTTTATTATTGCATTATTCATACTTTTACAATATTTACCATGATTATATTATAAAAAAAGCACATTCACCAATTAATTTTACGATTCATGTTTCAAAAGGTTACTCTTTTATGAATATCAAGATGACAAACTGGATGACACAGAGATATATATTAAAATATATTCAGGAAAATAATTAAACGTATTATATTTTATATTATTAATTCAAATTTTTAAAAAGAAAACTGCTTTAACTAATAAAAATGGTTTTAACACTGACATGATAATTCTAACAGAATTTACTTCTCCTCGAAATCATTCAATATTATGTTTAATTCAATAAATACGATTTACGATTTATAAATACGATTTCATGAAGTCAGAAAAATAATTGAGTGTGTTCTATTTTAATTCAATTTTTTAGTTATCAAAAAAGAATTAATTAAAAAAATAAAAATAGTTTAAACAAATCGACATTTGTTAAACATTAGAAGAAATGTATCAAAATTATTTCATTATTCCACAAAAAGTATCATAAAATATCAATTTGAGAAAAGTGGACATCTCGGGCTCCATTTTAAAAATTTGGTAAGTAAATAATAAATAATTGTTTAAAAAATTACACAATATTCATGGATAAATTTAATACCACAAACGATGTAAAAATATTGCATGTCAAACAGAAAATACGATTATTATTTACTTTTTTTAGATTAAATAATTACTTAAATAATTTACATTCATTTAAACAAATAAAAATTGTTTAAAAAGGCATTTAAAATATTAAAATTGTCCACTGGTTACTATTTGTATAAAAAAAGTTGACGGAAATTGATAAAAAGTAACAATAATACGTGAAAATGTAGTTTTTTATTTATTTTGTTTCATATTTTGGGCCCTGCGGGGAGGCTGATGATGATTTTTTTTACTCCCTGCAAAGTTTGGTACGTTTCATTGCAATCCTAGAAAATGAATTCCATGTTTCGAAAATTCAAAATTACCCCATGTTAATTATATCGGATTTTAAAGTGTCCGGTGGCACACGTTAATATTCGAATTTCAACAACAACAAAAATTACGGAAATTCTTTCTCCGGAAATAGAAACTTTGGGGCAGGGGGGGGGGGGTGTCTTCCCCTCTAGAGCGAAAAATAATTTCGGAACACATTTTCGACAACCCTAATATTATATATGCCATGAGTTATCTTTATTTAAGAGGCATTCACATAGTTCTTAAAGTAGAGCGTATTTAAATTATTAACCAATCAGAGCACAGGCTTAGCAAAATCTGCTCTGGTTGGTTCACAAGTTCATATATATGAATAATGCATTAGGCTCGGATAATACGGACCACACTTGCGCTACATCTCGGATAATAAGGGTGAACTATTTTGGTTTCAACCTCGGATAATCGCGAACTCGGATAAAGCGGGCTCGGATAAAGCGGGCTCGGATAAGCGAGGTTCTACTGTATATAATATTATCAGAGAAGTAATATTTTTTAATACAAAAAACTAATGCTTATATTTTTTAACGATAAAATGGAGATCCCTGCTTTAGGATATAAGTTTACATCTGATAAACGAAAATTTGTATTTCATGAATAAATATTATTCATGATTACTAATGTATCACGCAATATTTATGCATATTCTTTATCTAGATTCAAAAAGTAAGATTTTAATTTTTTTATGATGCGCAAAATTTAAAAAATTATGTTTATGACGCGAAATATTTTTAACTTTTACTTTCAAACGTTAGTCTCTGAAAGTTATAGATATAGTTTCAGCGCATCTATTTTCATTTGGTATCTCCTACTTATAATTTTTGAACTATTGAATTAAATTCTTCATAATCAAAGAGCACATTTTTATTTTTTTTAAATTTACACCTGAATAAATACTACTATTTTACATTATTGACTTATCCTATCTTGCTCTTGACAGTTGACATTGTGAAAAACTAGGTAAACTAATTCCGTGTAAACAATCTAAAGCAAATTGATACTAATAATATAATGAAATATATTATATTATGATATTTACCAATAAAATTGAGGATAGCTGCCAAGAAGAAGACGATAGTATGAACAATCCTCATCGTATATAATTAGCGGAAAAACTGATGACTGTATCAACCAAAAATCTAATTAAAGATGTAACTACTGCAGATAGTACTGTTCCATTTGATTGTATAATATATAAAACTTGTAATCATCCTCTCATTTAAAAAATATGTCCCTCACTATTGTCCTTCTGAGAGATTTACATTTTATTATCACTTTGTTCTGACATCATCACACCAATGTTGATTTTATATTTTAACACCAAGATGACAAGTATATGTTTGAATAAGAGATAAAGCACTAGATAAATATACTATCGAAAGTTATCAAAATTTTATACACGAAACTCTAAAAAGCGTTCAATCTTAAAAATAATTCAAAATAAATTTTTATAAGATTTGAATGAATATTTTGATACAATATTCAATTTTAATTATATTTAAAAAAACTTCTTCTAAAAATTATTTCAAACAGAAATATAGAAACGTCTTATATTTTTAATTACAACAAAAAATTTTTATCTTGAGAATTAAACTGACTTTTAAAATAATTTTTGAATTATAATTTTAATTTTTTCCAAATTTAAACGTCGTTTAAAAAAAATTTTTAAACTTGGGTCTCCCCATGTGTTCTGGAAAAATATTCTCACATTTGGAAACCTTTCAGCCTATTCAAATTTTTTCCTTTTTTTTTAAAAAAGTTACTCGTTATTTTCACAAAATTTTAATTAAAAATGACTCTTTCATTTCCTGCATGATTTTTTTTACGCATAAGATTTTTATGGAAAAAAGAAAAAAAGACGAAAGAAATAAAAAAAAGAAGGAAGATTTTTTTCTTTTCTTTTTTAGGTAAATTTTTTATCTTTTTTCACATAACTAATGTGAGAAATTAATAATCTAGAATTTCACAGAATGTGATTTATTTTGTTTAAATTCATGATTATGATATTGAAAGCAAATTATCTTCAAATAAACCTGCATTTATATTATTGTTATTGTTTCTGTGTGCTTGGAATATTAACAATTTTTTATTTAATATTCAACTAACGTTCGCGAGAAAAAATTTTCTTCTTAAGTTTTTCTTTTTTAAAAAAATGTAGAAAACTTGAAAATTTTGTTTCTTTAAATTAAAATAAAGTAATTACGTTTGAAATTATATTTTAACTTCATATGAGCAAACTTTTGTAGTTCTTAGTAATTTAAGTAGCAATTTGTAGCTGGTAGAAGAATGACAAAATACATTGAAATCAAAACTAAAATAATTTAATTTATATGCGAAAGGAGCAATGGTAATATTATGTCTGTACATGACTGTCTGTTTCTACTCGCGCATTTCTATGGGTGAAATGCATATCTATTGCTTTGAAGTAGAAAGGCCCGAATTGGTCAGACAATTTTGATTCTTGTAGCGTTCATTTAAATGTTAATTATATGAATAAAAGAAAAAAAATGTTATTCTATTTCAAGAAGAAGTTTGTTGCTATACCGGCCATTAGGACCCTTTTCATGTGGGCGCGCACAATTAGTTGAAGACCACAAGTTCACAAAAGTTCACGTAATTAAGATTTGAAATTGAAATTTTTGCTTCAAAACCATTTTTATTTAATGAATAATAATCCTTATATTTTAAATAAATATCGCTATTATAAAATTTTATTCTTAAAAATATTAGGTTATCTGATTTCACAAACACAAATATATTTTTTAATATAAAAAGCAGAAGATTTTTTAAATTCCAGATAATGAGTTTTTAATATCAAGATCATGAATTCTTTAAAATTATGAATCACACTTTGACGCATTCGAAGCCATTGGAGTGTCAGTATTTTTTTAAATAAAACTATAAAATAAATTTTAAATTGAAATAAACCATTTATATGGAACAGTATGTATGATTAGAACAGATGGAAAAAATTCGGAAATTAAGTGAAGTAAATTCCATAATATATGTCTTACAAATTTTGGAATTTATTATTATTCATCTCAAAATTTTTTTTAAACGAAATAAGCATTAGCGAATATTTTTCACTTAAATTAAGACAGACCTAAATTTTTAAACTTTCACCGAGAAAAACATTTTTGAAGATTCAAAATCTGGATTTTTTGCTATAGAAAAACGATCTGGATATGAAGCTTAAATATTTTTAAATTAAAATTCAATATCCTGGTATTAAGCACACCGCATATAAAAATATTAAGATAGTGAAATTTACTATCTGGATATTATATTTTAATATCATGATGTTACGCCTGAATAGCTAGATCATTGTCCTATATTTAAAAATCCAGATATTGAGATATTAATTTCGAAACTAAACATCTATTTATTTTATAATTTGCCTCATTATAATTACGTTGCTAATATTATAAGTCACAAATAAGAAAGAAAAACGTAATTAATAATTAAATACTAATTAAATTTAAAACTAGTTATATTGATTCAATCGTTAAATCATGAATTTCTAAATAATTTTAATAATAATTAAGAATATAATAATTTTTGTTGCATAATTATATCGACTCATATTTATTTTAATAATAATTTTGGTATAACAGGGAAATTTTTTTGTCCTTTAATATAATGTAGATCATATTTATACCAATCAAATTCTAAATTTGTTAATAATTTATATATAAGGGAACTCTAATTTCAATCTTGCAGCAAAAAGTATAAGCGGGCGAGAAAGTAAAAATTATGGGTGAGTCTATTGGGAACAGGATTGAGTTTAATGAAAAATTAAAAAATTTATATAATGAAGGAAAAACACAACAAATCTACTACAAAAAATACGTTCACACTTTAGACGAAGCATGTTGAATGGTAAATTTAGGCATTTTCTTTTTCCAAGGTCGGAGTAAAAATTAAAAATTAAATTTTTTTCTTTACTTTTTATTTATGTTACATAAAATTCCTTTTAAAGTGTTTTTTTACATAAGAATAACTAGAGGTTGTCTACTTTAATTACTTGAATTCTTTAAATTCCGTTAATTCCTTGAATTCCATGAATTCTTTGATTTCCGTCAATGCCATGAATTCGAGGAATTCCGTCAATTCCTTAAATTCATTAAATTTCATTAATTCCGCCAATCCCTTGAATCTCGAGAATTCATTGCATTCCGTAAATTGCGTCACTTTGTGGAATTCCATGAATTCTGTGAATTCCATGAATTCTGTGAATTCCATGAATTCTGTGAATTCCATGAATTCTGTGAATTCCATGCATTTTTTAAATTTCATGAATTCTGTGAATTCGGCTGATTTTGTCAATTCCATGAGTTCCGCGAATTTTACAAAAACCGTTTATTCCTCAAATATCGTGAATTCCATAAATTTCTTAAATTTCGAAAATATCATTAATTTAATAAATTCTTTGGATTCCATGAATCTCGTGAATTCCGCGAATCTCGTGAATTTCACGAATTCCACGCATTCCTTGAATTCCGTGAGTTTCATGAAATCCGTGAATTTAATTTATTGCGTCAATTCCATGAGTTTCAGGAATTCCATGGATTCCGTCAATTCCTTAAATTACGTGGATTCCTTGAACTTCATGAATTCATTGAATTTAATAAAGATCTTGAATTTCTGAAATTTCAATAATTTACTGAATTCTTTAGATTCCATGAATCTGTAAGTTCCAACAATACCGTGAATTCCACGAATTCCATGCGTTCCTTAAATTCCGCAAATTCCATGAAATATTCCATATTCCATTAATTTCGTGAACACCATGAATTACGTGAGTCTCATGAAATCTGTGAATTCAATTTATTGCGTCAATTCCATGAGTTTCATGAATTCCATAAACTCCGTAAATTCCTTGAATTTCGGAAATTTCAATAATTTAATGAATTCTTTGGATTCCATGAATCTCGTGAATTCCGCGAATTCCACGCATTCCTTGAATTACGTGAGTTTCATAAAATCCGTGAATTTAATTTATCGTGTCAATTCCATGAGTTTCAGGAATTCAAAGGATTCCGTCCCTTCCTTAAATTACGTGGATTCCTTGAATTTCACGAATTCATTGAATTTAATAAAGACCTTGAATGTCTGAAATTCACTGTACCGTGAATTCCACGAATTCTATGCGTTCCTTGAATTTCGCAAATTCCATGAGATATTCCATATTCCATTAATTTCGTGAACACCATGAATTCCGTGAGTTTCATGAAGTGAGTTTCCATAAATTCCACAAATTTCTTGAATTTCGGAAATTTCATTAATTTAATGAATTCTTTGGATTCCATAAATATCGCGAATTCCACGAATTCCATGCATTCCTTGAATTCCGTGAGTTTCAAGAAACCCGTGAATTCAATTTTTTGCGTCAATTCTGTGAGTTTCATGAATTGCATGAATTCCGTGAATTCCTAAATTCGGGAATTGGGTGAATTTCATGAATTACTTAAATTTCGTGCAATTCATGCAATTCATGAATTCCTTGAATTAAGTCAAATCCTTGAATTTCGTGAATTCGTTAAATCCCGCTAATTCATTGAATTGATTCAATTCCGTGGATTCTGTAAATTCCTTGAATTTCTTCCAATCCTTAAATTCCGTGAATTTCTTAAATTCCGAAAATACTTTAAATTACATGAATTTGTTAATTTTCTTAAACTTCGTTAATTCTGCGAATTCTTTAAATTTCATTAATCTCACAAATTTCGCAAATCTGTGAATTTCATGAATTCCTTGAATGACGTCCAATCTTTGAATTCCTTGAATTCGTCAGATTCTGTGAACTCCTTCAATCCCGCGGATTCCTTGAATTTCTTAAATCCCGTGAATCCATAAATTTCATAAATTTATTGAATTCCGTGAATTACGTAAATTCCTTGAATTTCATCAAATCGTTGAATTTTGTGAATTCCTTGAATTCCGCGAATACTTTGGATTGCATGACTTTCCTCGAATTCCTCGAATTCCACAAATTTTTCAAATTCCATAAATTGCTTAAATTCCACGAATTCTTTGAATTGCGTGGAGGTGGAGAAGTAATGTGTCCTAAAAAGCGATTTACATTTTTTTTCAAATTTTTAGGTTTAACAGATGTCGATGTATCCAGCCGCAAATATTATACAGACGTGTTACTGGTTAATGGACTTGTTTTGTAAAATTACAATACTTGTAAGGTACCTTATCATTTTTAGAATTTAGAAACTAATTCATTATATATTGTGGCTTCACCTTACATTTCGGAAATAAACTTCCATTATATTTGGTGGCAGTTTCCAACAGAAATTTTTAACAGTTTATCATCTGATCTACTTCACATGCTTTACATACAAATTTAATTATAATTTGTTTATTTCAGTAATGCCTTCCACAAATTAAAATGTTTTAGATCTAATACAATCAGCTTCTGTTATAAGATATTAAATTTTTAATTCCACTATATGTACTTAAGTTTCCCAGAAAGTTGGCAAACACCCATATTTATCTTGCATTTAATTACTTATTTGAGAAATTTACCTACTTCTTCAATACTTTACCTCGTCTTCTTTTTCTAATTTTCCCTCCCCTCGCGTCCCAAGCTAAAACTTTCCAACCCTTTCTTCCCTTGCCGAGCCCTAACTATTTCTCCAAAACTCACCCTCATTTCTAATAATTTCCCCAACTGCCCTCACTTATACTTAATACTGCTGATCCTCTCCCTTTCCTCCCTTCTCTTCCACTCACTTTCGTTCAGTCATCCCTCATTTCCCCTCACTTCTCGTTCTTCTCCTCCCCTCAAGTTTCAACATTTTCCCTAGTTGTAACCTAGTTGCAACACCTGGCTTGATGTAGCGCATATTTCTAAAGAATGATTTTTCTTTCGATCTTTCTAATAAATAGCTTAATTGGGAAATCTCCCGACTGGCCATTAGAAAAGCTGTGGTTCGATTCCCAGTGAAGCGACGTTAAGAGATCTTCTTTCAGAAAAATAAAACCTGAAAATTAAAAAAAATTATTTTATATCTTCTCAATAATGATGTTAATTATTTTCTGTTTTTTAAAGAGTTAACTTGATCGATAGTTTTGATTTCTATTTAAACAAATCGTGGAGTGACATCTATACTGATCGATAGTAGCTAGTCTACCGATAAAACAGATTTCCCTTAAATTATTCGTATCATAAATGTAACACCTGGATTAAGTTAGCGCATATTTCTGAAAAAGGATTTTTTTCGATCTCTCTAATATCTCAGTTGGGAAAGCACCCAAACAGCAATTGGAAGTTCTGTGATTCGATTTCCAGTGGAGCGACGTTTGCAAATCTTTTTCAGAAAAATATAATTTTCAAATATATATAATTGTTTTCTATCAAGATAGATCATATCTCGGATACAAATCCGAGGATGAAAGGTGAGAATCGTATCGGGATCGTTTGAGTAGCAAAAAATGTCGCTCGGCGGCACCACTGTATGCCTCGTTATTGCTAACTCACGCTCGATTAGAAAAGAGGCTTGTCTGCTCCAAAATCCTATGTCAAAAAATTTCCACAGTGAAAAGACCTAATCTTACAAACAATTTTGCAGAAAAAATGCTGCTTCATAGGATTGTAAAAATATATTTCATCAGTTTTGAATATCTACATGAGACATTGTTAATATTTTTAAAGAAAGGGACCTTATCTAACCTATGATCTTGGACGAATTTTAATTATCTTAAAAGTTTGCCTGAGAAACGTCAGTCAAAGAGCGATTTCATTTTTATCTTGTATACGTGATATTAAGTTTTATGAGCTTCTCAAGATGGAATGATGGAAACACGTACGATAGCTTTTCACATAAATCAAGTGAGCTTCTCAAGGAAATATAGTTAAACACGTGCGCGATTGTAGCTTCAACTATATAAGTTACGTTATACGCAAATATTTGGTAGAACTATGTATACACGAAAAATCAGAATATTCTTTAGCTACGCAGTTCTCAAGATTCTTTGTTATTCAGCCTTTCCTACATTTTGAAAGTATGAAATTCCTTTACGTTCTGGTTTTAAACGTGCACGTTATTCTTAATTCTGTTGGTAAGCAAAGTATAAATTAATACCATTTTTTAGACTTCCTTAGAGTAAGTAGGTTAGAAAATATTTTTTATATATTGATGCACCTCTTTGCCGAATATATAAGTCTTTAATTCGAAATATGTGACCTTTCCCTGAAACATCCGGTGAATTCCGCAACACTCTTTTCTCCCGAAGTAAAAAATTTGACTTTTGTTTGTGACTTTACAGTACAAATAAATATATTTATTGTTTAAATATATTTTTATATTCACATAGAAGTGGCCCCTTGTTAATACGAATAAAATGTTACAAAGTAGCTTCCTATTAAAAAACTAATCACAAATGACATTTTCTGCAATTTAGTATTACAACATACTTTTAACATTACAAATGCATTCATTTTTTTTTATTACAGAAATATCATCAGGTATGCCGCCTAAAACAAGGGATTTTCTCTCCAATTTTGGAAAGAGCAACGAACATGCGAATAGTCAGGGTATTATTTCCAAAAATATATAACAAACTATAAATTTTTGTATTGAGCTCCTTTTTTGGAAGCTCTCTTTCTTTTGAGGCATGTTGTTCGATAAGATATTTCTGTAAGAAGTAGACTAGCTAGAAGGGAAATATTTTTTTAGACGACTCAGAATTCTGTATAAAGAAACTTTCCATCACAAGGACCTGTGAATTCCCTTCATATTTTTAAAATTGCTTTAAATATTATTGAAATCTTCCGGATTCTTTGTAATATCTCGAACTCCACTTGTCAAGAGTTCTAAGAATATTCTTTAAAATTACAATAGAAAGAATTTGAAATTTCTTGTATATATAATAACTCAAACACCGCAATTAAAATGCATTGAAGAAACCACTGTTCACATCCTCAGGAATATTCGAAGTCCTTCAAAATGTGTCAAATGCTTGACCATTCAATAAAATCCTTTTTTCCTTGTGAGATTTCTTTTATTCTAGAAAATTTGTTTCAATACTTTAACTATCTTTAAAACCTCTCATTATAAGATCGCTCTCTACTTTTTCAACCTGTGAAAAATTTCTAAAATCCCATAAAATCTGACCAAGTCTTTTAAAGTGAGGAAGAATGTAGAAAACATTTCAAAACAACATTTCTGACGATTGACACCTACAAAAATATGGGTTCGGATTGGATTGACATTGTTTACATTGTTTTTAATAATAATATTGTATTAAATATTACATATCCTTAAGATTTAATTATGACAGAAAGGGATAAAAACGTTGCAAACAGATTACAACTGTGTTCACCACTCCCACCTTCAGAATTAAGACCACATTCACAATTCTTTATTTAGCTGTCAAATTTCAGACTCATTTTTAATAATTTAAAAAATTTTAAATCTGGTGGCTCCTTTGTAAGTAGTTACCTATGGCAAACTTTCTCTTAATGCTTTCAAACATGCCTTACAATATTAAAGCACAAGATTCATATCATACCAAAATACGTTTGTTTATTTTAGAACACTTTTAATCCTCTGCTAATTTTTGCAGAATTAAGTTCACAGTTTTACTGTTTATCTAACAGTGAACCGATTCCTGGTGTTCTAGGTTCCGAAGCCTCTAATACTCTTAGAAGACATAAGTCTCCTGAAATTAGTCTTCTTCCTGCTGAGCCTTCCTTTCGCGCCAGAACCAGGTCTCCTCCTACAAAGCATTCTCCTAGTATCAGATCCAGGTCTCCTTTTCCTGCTGAGCCTTCTCTCAACACCAGATCCAAGTCTCCGTTTCCTGCTGAGCCTTCTCTTAGTGTTATATCTACGGCTCCTGCTAAGCGTACTAGTCTTGTCGGCGCTGCGTCTCATCGTAACAGGCATCGTTCTTCAACCATATTTGGATTTCAACTGAGTGAACTTGAACTTATTCGACTTATTCCCCACAAGAATCCCCTCCAGCGATTCGAAATCCGACGATACACATTTCCTCCTGATAAACCAATTCGAGTGTTCGGACAATATAGCAAATTTATACCTATGCCCATCGAAGAGCGAAAAGTATTAACAACATCCACTGGTAACGTTGTTGCAATTCTGGAAAGTAATACAATTCTTCGTGGAATATATAATCTCGATGGAACACGGGCTGGCATAAACATGGAAAGCGGCACGGTTTTCAAATTGACCTCAAAATTAGTCCAGGAAACTCCATTAGGGTCCCGTTTCGCAATATCAAAGAATTTTAGGATAATACATGTAAATTTAGATTCATAAGAAGTGGCTATGTCAACCACTGACAGGATTACAACTTCCTCAAGTTCCATGAAATAGGGCCCTAGGTTCTGATGCCTGAGCCTAGCTAACGCCGGGAACTGGTATAGTACATTCAAAGATATTTCATCATCCCTGCCGCATCTCCTGCACTCTATTGAAAGGTTATAGTTCAATGGACTTCGCCTGTCGTTAACCCTGGGTTCGCTCCCAGTATTTTCGATGCTTTTTGCGGGTCTAGGTTTTGATGGCAAGACTGATGTAGCAAGATGCTAGTCCCCGTACTCGTTCCGGTTCTATGAATTCACTTGCCGCACCGAATCTTGCCAGCTGGTCCGCTTTCTCGTTGCCCTTGATCCCTGTGTGACCAGGGACCCATATGAGAGCCACTTTGTTTTTTCTGAAAGTTGGTTCAATGCCTTTTTGCATTCCCATACCTGAACTAATGTTATATCTGGTTTTCCTACTGCAGTTAGTGTCCTGAAGCGTTCTCTTCTAATAGTGTTACAGCACAGCGAAGGGCGGCAAAGAGCTCAGCCTGAAAGACAGTAGCATGTCTCCCAAGCGGGACCACCACTTCTCTCCTATTCGCACTATCATAGATTCCTGCTCCTGACCCCCTATCCGCTGGATCCATCCGTATACCAGATATCCCCTTGGTGGACTGGATTACTCTTTTCTTTACATGCAACCCTATTTGGAATGCGCTTTTTTGTTTCGTTGCAAACTCGCCATTTATGACCCCGAGGCGAGCTTCCTGGATTTACGCTAGGAACTTGTGGAGCCTCGCTGTTTCCGGAATATCTTTCGATTACTCACAGAAACCCCTTCAGTCTTCCTTCTTATACTGCCTTATATTTTTATTGTATTCACACTGGGCCGTCTTATATATATCCCAGTCTGAAGGAAACTTGGTTCTATTTGCCCTATTGCGCAACTCTCTTGTCTTTTTGCGGAGTTTCCTTCGGTGCGTATTCCACCATTCCGCTCCTTTCCTGGACTTTCATACGATGTAGTCAGAGCTCTTCACAGAAAGTCCGTGGCGTGCTCTAACTTATCAATGCTGCCATAGTTTGTGGAAAGTTCCACTATCCTTCTTCCAAGTTCCTTTTTATAGGAGCTTCAAAGTGTATTTCTATGGTTTCTGATTTTTGAAATCGCTGGTTTTCTTAGGTTTAGCTGAAACAAGATATATTTGCGATCTGTAAGAGACCCCTCATCAGAGACTTCAGTCCGCATCACAACCTATCAGCGGAGGAAACCTGTTCTGGTGGCAGTGCTGAATTAGAATCTTCATCTCTCTTGGAGGCGGGGATTCATCCGCATCGCCAGGGAAGTAAGACGAGACAATTGCAACCTATAGTCTTTCTCCGCTTCCGCCCCTGAGCCTTGCCTTAATCACAGTGAGATCCTTGGAGCAGAGCTTAGGCACTAACATTACATCTACACCCTTGACAGCTATGTCACACCCTGATATGCCGCTGATCCTTTCGCAGTATACCCAGGGTTCTTGGATTAGGGCGAGCCCTGTCTACGTCACTGAAATGCGTCTGGCTAGGACCGCCGAGGCGCCTTAACTGTGGTAGAAATTGACACCCATAACACACCCCCATGAGTACCTGAAAACTACCCTTCCGCCAGGTAGCTTAGCACATATTCTACAAGAACTTTTTCAAAATTTAAATTGTTCCAACAGCCAAAATAACTCAAAATTGTAAGTCGACTACCCGGCTGAACCGCTTCACGAACCTGGTACTTAATTACGTATACTATCAGAACCTTTTAAAAATTTAAATTTTGTGAATAACGAAAACAATTCCTAGTGGTAATTTGACGACCCGTGCGCACCGTTTCGTGCATCAGGTAGCTGAGAACATGTGCTAAAAGAACTTCTTCAAAATTCAAATGGTTTCAAAAGAAATAATAACTAAAAATTAAGAGTTGACGACCCGGGTGCTAATGTTAATTAATATTCCACTAGACTTCTTTTTTGGACAATTCTCTACAAGCCCCTATACTTTCCCGTAACATTTGATTGCAATTTCATCTCTGTACGTTGTGTAATTATAAAGTTGTATTTTATTGATTCTTTGAAGCGTTTTTTCTTTTTCCAATACGAATTCCAGACGCTATAGTGTCATTTTTAAAAGATGCTTATTTTTTGTTTTATTTATGAAAATTAATATTTAAAACAAAAATGGACAAATGACAGAAGATAAGAAAAAAATTAACTATCAAGAGCTGTTCACCCAAACAAAAGCTACAAATTTGTATTTAATCATTTTTGATATGATCCTCAGTTTTCATGTTAATTATATCAAGAAGAAAATAAAATGAAAAATTTTGAGGAAAACGAAAAAATGTACGAAAAAGATTAATTCAGACAAGTTGTTCAAATAAATTTTTTAAAATAAAAAGTTATCTGGAATTTAACTGAGAATCTGGAGAAAATGTTTTTATTTCTTTAAAACCTTTCGTAATTCTTTAAAAACTTCCAAATTTTTTGTTAAAAATCTGCCAAAATCGATATTTTGTTTAAAATTAGGCCGTGCGATATTTGCACTAAAATTTCGGTGAGAATAGCTGGATGTGTGCAATATGTACTGTATATAAAAATTCAAGAATTTTAGTTATAAATTTAATTTTTTTTAATGGAACAATTAAAACAATAACTTTGAAAGCTTTTTTTTTGTTTAGTTTTGAATATTCAAATTATAATTATTTATTTTAAATGAGCAGTCACATATTTCTAAATATTGAGCAAATTTACAAATTAAAAAAACCTTAGAATTTAAATTTTCAGTTGATAAACAAAAAACGCTTTTCTTCAAAATAGTAAGTCGAAAACGTTTGTAATTTTCCCAGGTAAAAAAATTTTATAAAATTTATATATAGTGTATAAAAAACATACACTTTTTTTTGGTTTTTCATACAAAAGTTCATAAAAAAATTAAAAATATCATTATCTTATTTGGCTATATATAAACTATATACAACTTTTTCACATGTGCTTTAAGTCTTTAAAAACTGCGATTGAAAATAAGATCTTTATTTTTTTTCAATAAACGAATAATTTTTAATAATAATTTTTTATAACAATATCTTGTCTTAACCAGTTTTAAGTACTTTTTTAGTACTTCTGTGGCAAAAAAGTGATTGTAGTTGATTGAAATTGGGATCTTTGTTTTTTTTATCAATAAACTAATAATTTTTAATGATAATTGTTTATAACCATATCTTGTCTTAACAACTTTTGAGTACTGTTTTAGTACTTTTGCGGCAAAAAGTTATTGTAATTTCTTGGAAATGCAATCTTTATTTTTTTATCAAATAATAAATAATTTTTAATAATAATTTTTTATAACAATATCCTGTCTTAACCATTTTTGAGTACTTTTTTAGTACTTCTGTGGCAAGAAGGCGATTGTAATTGATTAGAAATGTGTAATATGTTCTTTTCATTGATTTGTCAATTATTACAAAAAAAGACCACATTTTTAATTAATCACAGCCACTTTTTGACACAAAAGTACTAATAAGGTACTCAATAGTGGTTAAGACAAGATATTTTTATAAACAATTATTATTAAAAGTTATTTTTTATTGTTAAAAAGCCAACATCACATTTTCAATAAATTACAATCACTTTTTTGTCACACAAGTCCTAAGAAAGTACTTCAAAGGGTTCAGTAAAGATATTGTTATCAACAATTATTTTTAGAAATTATTTGTTTATAGATAAAAAAAAAGATCACGTTTTCAATCAATTACAGTGACTTTTTTGACACAAAAGTACTAAAAAAGTACTCAAAAGTAGTTAAGACAATATATTGTTATTAACAATTATTATAACAAATTGTTTGTTTAACAATAAAAAATATGTATTACATTATTAACCTATTTTTATAACTCTTTGCCACAAAGGTACTAAAAAAGTACTCTAAAGTGGTTAAGACAAGATATTGTTTTAAACAATTATTTGTTTATCAATGACAGAAGACGTACTATGCATTAACAATTAAATGATCCAAGGTCATATCTCTTGACCTATTAGGGCTAGGACACTTTTTTTAACTTACGCTAAATTGACTCTACTTTTATTTATTTTATACGAATTTTGTCGTGGGACTTTTAGGAAACGAGGTATTTTAAAAGAAACGAAACATTTCCGTTTTTTTAAACCTAACAATTCCCAAACTAATAGGGCTAAAAAACTTTCTTTTATATGTACATAGATCTTTGTATACTCTATTTCATCATGTGGCATCATCAACGCAAACTAAACGTGACACGATTTATTTTGAAAAAACTAAACTCCACTTTTCTGCTTCTAAGAACAGGTAAAAATGGTCAACTTTGAGGGGTCCCAACTTATGACCTATAAGAGCTATAACATTGTTCTTTTTTTAGAATTACAGAAAATTGAGTCTACTTTCACTCATCTGCAGAACACTTTTTCGTAAAATTATTAGATAAGAAGGTACACATTGAGTTTTGAAACGTAGAGATTTTTCGCTGAAAATCGAAAAAGTGGGGACTTTTCAATGTACTATAACTCGAAACCTATTAAAGATAGCGGATTATTTTTGTCAAAAAATTTTCTCATAATTTTGTTCTCTTTCTTTCTTCCGTTGGACATTTTGCTCGAAAATGCAATGGGAATCATCCGTCCATGCAAACGTGATTTTTGAAAATGTTTTCAAAAAAAAAAACCAAGTTCCCCCTTAAGTTCGAAGTAACATTTTTAGTATGTTATAGCGGACCCCTTAATAAAGCGTTTTAAAACAAAAAACTGTGGACCCCATTTGTTCTGGAATTTCACTTTTTTCCGACGTAATGCTTGCATTATAGTAAGTTCATAAGGCAAGGATAGTGGCATTGTCGCAATTGTATTCTCGAAGAAAATTGTTTATAGCCACAAAATAGCTTTTGAGAAATGTCAACACAATTAAAGCACAACGGAAAATTTATTTTTTAAAAAGTTCTGGATAAACTTTTGAAGAATGTTGTAGCTATATGTAAAGCCAACAAAACTAAAAGTAGCATGAAGCATGAGCACGGAAATATTATTCTTTTCAACATTATATCTTTCATAATAAACTTTTATAATAAAACTGTTGTTTAATCTGAAGTTATTTTTTTCATATGTCACTGTCATCGCCGAATGTTGACTAGGCGATTTATAATTTTCCGTTCTTCGTACCGTTCAGACTTTCGTTACAGAAACTTGTGATCTATTTCTCATACAAGTTCAATGCACAACATTATTCAAAGTGATACTGATTATCGGTTTTCGTTTCTTCGCGTGAATTTCTACTTTATTCTACTTATTCTAAAGCCAAACCTTGTAAATTAATATAAGGGATCCATCAACAGCGAGCAGTTCTTTTCTCTTTTTAATTATAGTAAAGTTATTTTCCTAACTCGATAGTCTTCTGGTGTTATGGGAAGTGACGAGCATCGAAATCAAAGCTTCGGAGAAGGGTCATGGTTGTAGCTTCCGGAGCCTATGTGGGTCGAATTTAATTTTTTCTGAGTGCCACTATTCCTGAGATAAATTCTTGGAACCTATTTATTTATACTGAGTGGAACTTTTCAAAGAATACATTTTTGAGACCTGCTAAATACTGGCTGCAAAGCCGCAATCGTCACCAAACACAGCCTTGAGATTTGTTATTTTACATGCTGCCTCGTTGTATGCTTCTCAAATCAAGCTTGATATATTTACTATCGGACGATGACAGTGGTTCATTAAGATTTTTATTTAATTTATTTATTTTATTTAATTTTCATTAAATAACCCCTGGGATTGTGTTGTACTGCTCCGTGGTAAGCTTGTGCTTTTTATACCCAATGCTCGAAATGCATTGTGATGCCCTGTGTTGAAATTGGGTTTTGATACTCTGGGCTAGAATGGTATTATTATGAGAACTTATATTTATTGTGACTAATTTTATTGATACGATAATTTTCTCTTCCGCAAATCCTCTAAGGTGTGCGTGTAAGTTTTGATATTCTAGTAATAAATGTTGACGCAACTAAACGACTGTGACTACTGAGTAGCATGCATCTATCTCGACCCACTTGGAAAGATTCCCCGGAATGTGTTCCACGGAAATTCTACGGAAATTCCACCAACTTTCCGTCTGCAATTTGCAGCCTGCAATAGGCTCTGGAAGTTCCTATCAAAAAATTTTCTATCAGTAGTGATACCCCAGGTCGACTGCGGTAGGTCATGACCGTCATTCCAACAAATTTAGTTTGCCCTCCTAGGTTCATTTAGAAGACAACTTCCTTCAGGAAGATGTGTTTTTACACCTGGTGCACTTGTAGGTTATTTTATAATGACGGATCATGAAAAAGATTGGTTGGTTACCTCCAAGGTTCATTTAGGACTCAACTTCCTATAAGGAGATGTATTTTTTACACCTGGTGAAAACTTTTGTTGGGTCGACGGTCTTGACCTTCCGAAGTCGACCTGGGGTAGCATGACTAAATGCAAAATTTTTGATAGGTACTTCCAGAGCCCATTACAGACTGCAAATAGCAGACGGAAAGTTAGTGGAATGTCTATGATAATTCAACGGAATTTCAATTCGGAAATTCCGTAAAATTTCCATGGAACACTTTCTGGGGAATTTTTACACGTGGGGATGCAGTCATATAACATGTGTTAGACCTTTAGGCCGTGACTTTAACTCTCATCTAACATGCATCTGGCTTGACACAAGAGGATTTAATAAGTTGCACCATCGAGGCCAAGAATCTGACTGACAAGAATGTACCAGACCGGACGCGAGCAGATGCTATTCGAGATCACCTAGTAGGCCATGAATTTGACATTAGGTAGCTAATACTGCTCCAATACTTGCCCAAGCGAAAATACATGTTGGTTGACCTTGAGTTCTTACATGCGTACATGAAAGCTTAGAATTTGTCAAACTGACACTTGCTAAGACTAAAAACTTGAAAAACTGAGTAATGCTTGTTTCTCTATTGTGTCAAAAGATTCGCTCATAGAGCAATCACTCCCGGGGACATGGTTCTGCTGCCAGCTCGCCTACGCTTCTAGTAAGGTCCCTATTAAAATTGCAAATGTCAATCAATTTAAATCAGCGCTTCGTGCAGCAACGCTTAATTGTTCATTTTCTGTTTCCTTTCCATTTTAAGAAGAAGGTCTCATCCATTTCCGACTACATGTGCTGTACCCAGAATAATCCTGTTGAAAAAACATGCGAGATTTAGTATTTCGGGGTCACTTTGACAGCGTGAAATGTAAAGACAACTAAAAAACGATTGAATGTGCATGCTTCTATTTTTATTCATAGCCTTTCGCCATCCGGCATCGAGGGATCTCAGTTCATCCTTCGCCTATGGACTACCGGGACGGCAAATGATATTATTCCTCGCTGAAAGTTCTGAGGATCAAAGATGTCTAATAAGACGTTTGGATTTGCATGGGAGAGCATTCTAAATTAAGCTGAACTTTTTGTGAACGCTTCTACTCTCTCTCGTTAAAACCCTTATTCGAAAAGGCTTGAAAAAGCAAGACTCTAAAGTAATTAATATTTGATGTTAGATATACCCGTTTAGTGGTCGAATAATTTTTCTGGAGAAACAGAGGGAGACTTCTTCTCGTTTCTACAGAAAAATTATTTCAACAGTAATCTGTCATAAAAAGAATAACGAGTGAAATTCTGTTAGAAATCAATTGTAGGGGATCTGGAATTTCAGTGACAGATACACAAGTCTTCGAAACACCTTCAAATAAAAGTAAATGAATTTTTGTTTCCTGGTTATTTGAAGAAAAAAATTATGCGAAATAGGAATTGAAAGGATATATTTTCTTATTTTTTGTAAAATTTCCGTTACACATTATCATTGTATTTTCTTAGAAATGAGGCTTTATTCAACTTATGTTCTTAGAAGTATTTTAAGTACGTAAAAGACTCGCCTTAAAATTACCTGTCAAAAAGCGATTTTGTATTTACATTGTATGCATGATATTCAGTTCTCTGAACTTTTAAAGACTTGATAAGTAAAATACATACGATTAATTTAAACATAAATTATATGAGTTTCTCAAGGTAAAATAACTAAACACGAGCGAGAGTTTAGCTTTCACTAAATAAATTATGTGATACAAAAATATCTCATATGAGTATGTAAGTATACAACATACATCAGTATATTCGTTAGTTAGGCTGTTTTAACAAATATGTACGTTAATCTGCTGTTTCTGAAATTCGAAAAGATGGAAGTTCTTTATACTGCGGTTCTAGTTTTGAACGTTTTTTTAAATTCTGTTGGTGAGCAAAGGATAAATTAATCTAAGTGTTTAAATTTTTTATGCTAAGTACGTTGGAACATACCTATATTTGCCATTTTTTGCTGATTATTTGAGTCTCGAATTTAAATTATGAGACTTTTAGTTTTAAATTCGAAGCTTTGTATATTTTTAAAAAGAAGTGTCTCTTAAGTAGAAACACAAGAAAAGGTTACGAAATCGTTTTTTTTCCTTAATTTATTACAGGAAAAATATTGTAAGAATAAGTGTTTGCAAGAAATTGTCAACATTCTTAATTCATCAGCCTTTTTTGTCTTATCACAGACATATCATTAGGTGCGTCGCCCAAAACGAAAGACTTGCTGGCAAATTTTGGGATGAGTAGAGAACATGTGAATCATCAAGGTAACTATAGTTCAAATAAAAATTGATAAAATTAATAGAAATTAATAATTAGTTTTGATGTTAACAGTTTGCAATAATTTGCAATCTCACAAAGTGGTAAATAATTCATACGTATAAAACCTTATGCCCAATGTTTCAACGAAAAATGTTTGCAAAAGTATAATTAACCAGCTTTTTTGATTAGGCTCCTTTTTTGTAGGCTTTTAACCTTCTAAAGATTTTTGTTTCATAAAAAATGTCTTTAGGATAAAAGAATACGAGAGCTATTTCAGCAAGCCCCTACTAACCATAGCACATGCTCATCGCACGCTGCGCGCGAGGCTCGCAAGTTGCAACGCGTCTGGAACGCGCAAATTTAAATTCACAATAAAGTGGTCTCCACCATTTTTAAAATGCGTTCACTTAACGCTCGTTAACGAGCCCGTCTTTTCTTTTGAGTCCTTAAAAAAATTGTGCCAAAGATGGATTTGATCCGTTCATTTTTTCCAGAGTTATCATGTTTACGGACGGACGGACGGATGGACAGACAGACGCCATCGTATAAACTTGATTTTCGGATTGAGGGGGTTTCGAAACGTGGAGGTCCGTTGAAAAACTGTAGTGTCAAATTTCCGACAATTCCAATCAACGTCTCTAAGACGTCCAATGTCCTAAAGATATCCGAAAGACGTTTTAAAGACATGGACGTACGTGGGACATATTTTAGGCTGACATTACACGTCTTTAGAACATTCCCAGACTGTCAAAAAGACATGTTATAAAATACGTCTTAGGGATGTCCCAGAGACGTAACCAGACATCCTTAATTTTTTGTCCCACTGGGTTCGAACTTGTCTCACAATATTACCACAAAGGATTCATGATATACCAACACACGAATCTCTGCTTCAGGAAAAATGTCATCCTCTGTTTGTTGCTACAGAATCTCCTCCTTCTACCGAGCCACCTATTCGTGCGAGGTCCAGGTCTCCTGCCAGAGCTCATGATTCGTCCAGACATACTTCTCCTGTCGAGCCTTTAGCCATATTTGGATATCCACTCAGTGACCTTCGACTTCTTCGACTTATTCCCAATAGCAATCCACTCCGGCGATTCGAAGTTCGAAAATACACTTTTCCTGCTGATAAACCAATCAAAGTACTTGGACCACATAATAGACTATGGCCTATGCCAACCGAAGAAAGAAAAGTATTAACAACATCCACTAGTGACGTCGTTGCAATATTGGAAAAATGTACAACTCTTCGTGGTATATATAATCAAAAGAAAAAACGGGCAGGCATAAATATGGAAAGCGGCGCGGTTTTTGATTTGACTCGAGAATTAGCTGATGAATCTCCATTAGGTACCCGTTCTGTAATCTCAAAGAATTTTAGAATTATAAGAGTAAACGGCACTCATCCAGGGCAGTAATTTATTTGAAAAAATCTAAAGTTCCGGAAACTTTCAAAATACTAACACGTAACACAATGTGTCTACAAATCTGAATATAGAAGATAAGACTAATAACGATTATTCAATCTTTAATTAGTCTGCAATTAAGTAAAATATAATTATATGAAATGTATTTTTGTAATTTTACAATGTACTGTTTTTATGAACCAATTTATGTATTTAACAGTTTATAATTCATGAATAAATGCAGGACAAACTTTGCTGTTTTCAATTACTATCAAATTCATTGCAAAATTTTTCATTCATATACAAATGCTTTGCTGAAGCTTGCGATCCTTTTTTTTAAATGTAAAAAATGGAACATTTTTCAAAACTTCTTCGGAGAGTCCTGCGATGATGATATTCAAGATGAGTGCAAAAGAAGGTTTCATGATTTGTTGCGCTGCCACTATATTTCTTTATTTATTTAAAATAAGAGTTAGAGTACACACATGAAACTTTATTTCTGCTTTCCGTTTAAATCATTTTAATGATTGAAATAACATCGTGATTGACATTTTTCATGAACTTCAAAGAGAAAGATTTTTTCCTAATCTTGGAGTAAATATTAATCATTGGAAATATTAGGGGAAGCAAAAAGTTTATTAATCAAAATACGAAATTTAGGCTTTGCGGCAGAAGTTTGACTTCTACCTTTCTCTGTCGCATTTCAGACAAAATTTATTTATTTACATTTGAATCTACAAATATTAGATTGTGCATTATTTGAAAATAATGATCGTGAACAATTTTTGTTGTTTTGTCCCAATTTAATAAATATAATCCTCATAACTAGCTATTTTGATAACATTGAACTTTTTTCACGATTCTAATTATTTAGGACATTTTTTTTCTTCTTTAAAATTTCCACCGGAATAAAGCAGAGAATTGCATTCTATTGCCTCCTCTTCCATTTTCCAAACTTCCAGAGAAATACCTCAATTCGTTTAGACGTAAGTTGGAAAAGAAAAATTGAAGAGCTTTCTTGCACGTGAGCCTCTCGTGACATGGCCTTGATGGTTAAAATTTTTTATTTGTTCTTATTTATCATTATTCCATTGTATACAATTTCTCTAAAACTTTAGGCATTGGATTAACGTTTTCATTAGGAAGGTTGTTGACTGGGCAAATAGTCAACTCGAGAGAAATGGAACCCACAGTTTTTTTTCCGAGAATGGACGCGGCGCAGCCGAGTTGGGTGAGTAGAGCTGTTCAGGGGTGGAGGGAGGTACCTAGGTCAGCCTCAGAATCGCCTCTCACTCTAGGGATCACTGTATTTGCCTTATTCGTTTCAAGAAATACGCGTCTGACGAAAAAAATGTCATAAATAAAAGCTTTTTATTGTTGAGGAGAAAAAGCAACCAAGTAAAAATTTACCCCATACCTCACTCCCGCTGTCACACGAAAAGTAAAAAACATGTGTTAATTGTTTTCAGGAGAGCTATAAAAGCGTAATCAATTTAATTTTCAATACGACTTTCAGCCACCTGGGAAGCGGATTAAGTTGGGTAGATAAATTAGAAAGCTCCGTTTTATTTGTAAAATGCAGGCTTCTCATTTTGACTTCAAGTATGCAAACAGCCAAAGAATTAAGCACTTTTAGCGTTACCCAGGAACAACGATGTGGGTGTAGTAGTTGTCTCTTCCCTTTGGGGTGCTTTTTTCGCTGAGTCCCCTTGCCTCATCCCTTTGGGGTGCTTGTTTTCGGTGAATCCTCCTGCCTCTTACAATTAAGGTGATGGTTCTCGATGAACACTTTACATTAAGCGCTCAAGATGGTGTGCTCCCACTTCGGTGCACTTGATAATCCATGCTTCGAAAGTTTGCATGCAACTGTGAAGTGTATCTGGTTTTATTTGGCTACAAGCAGTCCTGGTTCGTTGTTCCATGTTCTCCAGAGTTGTTGGCACTTCTTGGTAAATTGCTTGGTAAACTTCTTGTCCACTGCCGGTTTAGTGACAATACTGTGGTTCGTGAAACACGACTTGTCTGAAAACAATATTCGAAAAGAGAAATTCAGCTTTCCTTGTGTCTTCTAAAGCACCCACTGACAAAATGTCACTCCGTTCTGAAAATCATTACCATAAAACTCGTCATGCAGTGAAATATGAAAGGGACAATATTTATACGTTTTAATGCCCCTAAAACATAGCACAAATACAAATAACAATATAACAATATAGCCTCGGAGAGAACTAGAACCTTAATTGACAAAAGGCATGCACATGGTACTTGTAAAGTTCGATTTTCAGGCAACTAATGGGTACTAGGTGTTTTATGTGTGCCTGGAACAAAAAAAAAAGGAATGCGAAAGTAGAGGCAGAAAACAGGGCTTTGAAAGGCAGATTTCAAATATGGTCAGGGGTAGATAGTGAAATACATCGTAGGCAAGGAGTAGATCTGATTTTGAGTGAAAGAGCAAAGCAGCATCTCGGAGATCATGATTTTGTATCTCGTAGACTCCAATGGCTAGAATAAAAACAGGAATCGGAAGATTATTCATGATAGCATGCTACGCACCACTTGATAGTGATCCCAGAGAAGTAAAACACGCCTCTTGGGACACTTTAAATGACACAATAAATATTTGCGATCATGATGAAATAATAATTCTGCTAGAGATATGAATGGAAGAGTGGCATTTGAAATCAGGATGCAGAAAGAGTACTAAGTAATTTGGGGGATCCAAGAACAAACTATAACGGAGGTAAATTTGTTGGTTTATCTTTGGGAAACCATTGAAGTCTTTGTAAAATTTTTATAATCTATCCGAAATATTTGAAAAGTTTGAAATCCTTTGAAATCTTTGCGAAATATTTGGTGATATTTGTGAAATAATTGAAATCTTTGTGAAATCTTGTAAATCTATACGAAATCATTGCGAATTATTTTAAATGTTTACGAAATCTTTGCAATCTCTGAAAAATCGTTAAAATATTTTTGAAACATATGTGAAATTTTTAAAATCTTTTTTGAATCATTGGTGTTTTATTTATACCTTTGTGAAATATTTTTAATTTATCGGAAACCTTAAATCTTTGCAAGCTTTCTTTAATCTTTAAAAATCATTACAATTTTTGTGAAATCTTTCTGAAATCTTTCGCAAATATTTAAACTGTTTTTGAAATATTTGGTAATATTTGTGAAATTATTGAATTCTTTGCGAAATCTTTGGGGAATAATTATTGTCTTTGTAAAATCTTTTAAATATATTTGTAAAATTATTGCACGTCTGGGAAATCACTGACGACCTTGCATAATCTATTAAATCTATCCAGAATATTTGCGAAATATTTGTAAACTTTGGAAATTTTTCCAAAATATTTGTGATGTTTTTTTAATGTTTGGTAATATTTGTGACATTTTCGAAATTGTTACATTATTAAAAAAATTTTGCAATCTTTAAAATATGTCGGAAATTTTTATGAAATAATTAAATTCTTCGTGAAATCTTTTAAATCTATCCGAGGTTTTTCGAAATATTTGAAATCTTTTAGAAAACTGTGTAAAATCTATCTGTCGCCCTCAGAAATCTGTTGTAAATTCTCTAGTCATATTTCTGCAAGTATTGAAATCTTTAGGAAATCATTGAAGTCTTTGTAAAATTTTTATAATATATCCGAAATATTTGAAATCTTTGCGAAATATTTGGTAACATTTGTGAAATTATTGAAATCTTTGTGAAATCTTTGGGAATATAAATCTTAAACCTGCATTTATTATTATTTATTATTTACTCAAAAAAATAAAAATAGCACTGTATCCTCGAATTACGAAGTATTTTAAACTAATTTTCAGTTGAAAAAAATTATTATTAGTTTAAGCAATATTTCCCTGCTGTCAATCCTGAAAATTTATTATTTTTCGAATAAATGATACCGTTTATGAAGATTAACATTAATATTTCTTATTTACCATAGTTTGTAATTGTTGAAAGAAACGCTTCGACTGCTTGCCGCCTTAATGTACTAATTTTTTATACGTAGGTCCATTTGAAAAGAAATCTTTTGACCGGTTTTAGTTTAAGAAATATTCGCAAACCAAAATATTAAAATTATATAAAACTCGGAAATCGTGTAATAAAAAATCTATGGTTCAGGGAGCTCGGCACTACGTTCGCTTAAATGAATTCTTGCAAAATACACATTATTGTATCTTCGCATCTGCAGACAGCTCCCTTTTATGATACGGAATAACCTTGCCGTTTGTTTTTTTAATTTTGTGAACTAATGCATTTTGCTTTTTTGTTATTGTTTTTCATTTGGGACTCTTTTGATCAAAGGATGATCTAAAGCTAGAGACGGTTCGAGCCTCTATCCCCACCTAACACACGTGTGTGCATCACCTCTCATCAGTCATACGCTCGCTTGTTCCGTTTTTACTCGGAGAATCAGTATGTTACAAGTTTACTCTGAAAAAATTTTGTTCCGTTTTTTCTCGGAAGATTCGTTTGTTCCTTTTTTCCTCCGAAAAATGTATGTTCCATTTTTACTTCCACACTTTATGTATCCCGTTTTTACTGTCAGCCGCTCATTTCCTTGTCGCTGAGATCCGACACGATTTCTTGTTGAATGATATTTCATTCTTTCTAAAAGGTCTATGAAGCGATCTTTCCAATTCTGGATCTTCAATTATTTGTTCATGTACTTTTAAATAACTGTCTCTGTTTTTTTTGTATTTCTCATCTGTTCTAATTCTTTATCCTTATTTTTTTCATAATTTTCGAAAAAATGTCTAAATTCTTATCTTTTCTGTATATACTCCATACTTATCTGGTGTATAATCTAGACTGATAAGGTAAATTGAACATGAAATGTAAATACATGGGGATTTCTAGCTTGAAGCGTATGCTTGATGAGATAACGATTATATGAGATAATAATTTAATGAAATACTTTAATAATCACTGGTTACAATTTTTACCTAGTTCTCTATCAAAATTTTAGACAGTTGTTCATCTGTTTAGAAAAAAATGAGCATTTTTCCAATTTTTGTCTTATCGTTTGCAGCAGTCCTCAATTCTATTGGTGAATATAATAATATAATATACCTTTAATTTTACGTATATTCTTTTAACTTGTACGCAAATAAAAATGTTTGCTTTTTTATCTGCGTATTGTATCACAATTGGTATCATTCCAAACCTTATTCAAGTTAGTCTGAAATCCCTATTAAGACGGAAATCGTTTTCCCGTATTTTCCTAATTCTTCCACTCACTATCTTTCTCCCAATTTCCCCGAAATTACCCTATTTCACTCCATCTCACTTCCCTTCATTTACCCCTCATTTCCCCTCAAATCGCATTTATGATCATTAAGTGTATTTTATTGTATTTAAACAGCGATTGTTATCATAAGACACGTTAATTAAAATGTAATAAAACGAAATTAAATAATTTTCTCTAATCTTTTAGAAAATCACTTAAATTTTTACTTTCAACGACAACTCGAAAGATTAACTTTATTTACTAATGATTTTAAGTTCCAATCAGAAACTTTTGCCAGGTTAATGAGTTTCGTTTGAACCATTCAAGGTTTTCAATATATTATTTTTGATAATAATATTTTCTATATCGTTTTTATTCAATTACAAGACAAAAAGCTGGAGGATTCTATGCGTTTTCTAACTTGTTTTAATATATTACCACAAAGAATTCATGATATACCAACACACTATTGTCTTCTTTATGAAAAATTTAATCTTCTGTTTGTTGCTGCAGAATTGAGTTTACAGTTTGACCGTTTGCCTAACGGTGAACCGGTTCCTGGTGTTCAACGTTCCGAATCCCATAATACTCCTAGAAGAAATCGCGTTCCTAAAAGATCTCTTTCTGCTACCGAGCCGCCTCCTTCTGACAGACTTTATTATTTGAGCAGATATAATGCTCCGGTCGAGCCCTTATCCATATTTGGATATCCATTTAGTGACCTTGGACTTCTTCAGCTTATTCCTAAAAACAATCCACACCGGCGATTCCAAATTCGGAGATACACTTTTCCTGATGATAAACCAATTCACGTGCTCGGATCATATAATCGACTAAAGCCTGTGCCAACCGAAGAACTACACGTATTAGCAACATCCACTAGTGACGTCGTTGCAATATTGGAAAGATATACAATTCTTCGTGGAATATATAATCACCAGAAAAAACGAGCAGGCATAAACATGGAAAGCGGCGCAGTCTTTGATTTGAACCGAGAATGAGCCATAGAAACTCCACTAGGCAGCCGTTGCGTAGTTTCAAAGAATTTTAGAATAATTAGAGAAAACGTCATTCCTCCAGAGGAGTAATACATTTCAAGAAAATGTAACGTGCGGAAATTCTTATAATACTATCCCAAATGCTCGCCTGAACAGCAGGTGGCTACGAATTTGAGTATAGAAGATGACACTACTAAGGATTATTTCATCTTTAATGAGTCTACGATTAATTACAATATAAATATATGTAATTTAAATTTGCAACTCTCCAAGCCCCTGTTTTTATTAACCAATTAATGTATTTGAGGGTTTAGAATTCATAAATGGATGCAGTACAAGTTTTTGTGTTTTTAATTGCTATCAGATTCTCTAGAAAATGTATCATTCATATATTCCTGTCGTATTTAAGCTAGCGATCCTTCTTCTTCTAAATGTAAACAACTAAAGATTTGTAAAAATTCTTCAGAGAGTCATTCAAATATACAATTAAGATATTCAAGCAAAAGAAGGTTTTATAAATTGTTTAACTACCTTAAATTCCCTTATTCTCCTAAAATAAGATCTAGAGCGCACAAAAGATTCGCCATCCGTTTGATTTATTCGAAATATAGAAATTTTATCGTTCTTCACATTTGTCTTTAACAGCAAAGAGAAATATTTTTTCCTAAACTTGGAGGAAAGGTTTCAAAGCTTAAAATTTTTAATTCTGTATTATTTATCATTCTTGTTTTGTACACATTTTCTCGTAAATTCGTGATAATCAAACAACATACCTTGCGAGAAAAAAGCCGAAGGTAGTTTCTTATTTGAATACGTAAGGGAGGTTAGTGGGTTGATTTCCTCAGGGTGGTAAAGCCTGACAATTATTTATTGTGGGATCGTTGTCACATCGACAATCCTATGGGAATCGTGTGATGCATAAATTCGGAAAGATAGCAATTATACAAGTGATAAATATTTATGAGAACAAAAGAGTAGAAGATAAGGTTACAGAAAATTAAATATAAAAAAGTGCGCTACCTTTCAGTCTTGAAAGGGCAATAGAAGACTGTTGTAAAAAATGTCCTCTACGACGACGATATCGATTTAAGTAATAAATAGGATCTTTGATTGTTTCACAAAGCCGCTCTGTTTTTTTTTTTTTATAAACTTCGACAACCTGATATTCACCAGCTGTAAATCGGCGTTTGTAACGGAGGAACCGCCTGCTATTACTTACCGTTATGAAACCGTTATGCACCGTTAAAAGAGCCCCTTGTTTGCTAATATTCGTCATGGAAGGTTTGTTGCCCTTGACTGAGCACCAGGCCTGTTCAAGGCCACTATAATTCACAAAATCCAAATTTTAAAATATTAAAATAAAAATCCCCAAGAAAGAGAGAAAATGAACTCAGTTTAAAGAATGCAGCGTACTAGCTTCTCGCGCTGTCAGCTCAAACTCGGTAATTGGGCGTCTTCCACAAATAAAGAGGGTTCACAACATCAGCAAACAAATACCTCTATATTCATAACAATTAGAAATTAAAATTTATTTAATTAAACAAAATTAGAAATTATTTGAGATCTGGTTTCACAATCCAAAAAATCGGTCTTTGGTCTAATAATAAAGATCTCGACTCATTTACAATATATAAGAAATCTTAAATCCTAATCTGAAATAGCGAATTGTAAACTAGGCGAAATTCACCTAATTTATTTTTATTTTTGGAATTTTCGAGGATGTCATCAATAAATTCCACTTCTACAACGTAATGAAGAAATCATAACATTAATAAAAAATGAAGAGAACTATGGAGAGTTTACCTAGCGTGGGTTCTAAAATAGTGTTGTGGGAATGAAAAAGATTATTTTTGGTAAGGAGATAATCTTCAGATTATTCTGACGGGGCTAAATCTGACTTAATTTTTTTTTTAAAGTTGTAATTCATAATATTATGCTCAAATTGCTTTAAAAACACCTTAGTGTTACCTGCATCCAGAATCTCTTACAATTCAAAATTCGTTATGGATTTCAATGAAAGTAGTTTTATACAACATCTTATATCAAAATATGAAATACGGACCGAAAAATAAACATTTGATTTCAAAAGTTGCATGTATTTTTTTGACGTTAATTTTCCTGATATCTTGTAGTGAAAAAAATATTTGAATGTACTATGGAAACCGCCTATGAATACCGCTAAAAGGATTTGTGATTTTCATAAAGATCTAATTATCTAGGGCATCGTGAATTCAAGAAACACAGACGCAACAGCACGTTCAATATGTTCCTGGGGTTTTGATGGTAAGTCTGGTCTCTTATCGTTTAAAGAGAAATAAACTGTAATCAATTATGAAACTATATTTGCAACTACGTTAATGTCCTTAGGATTAGCAAATACTAATAATATTATACTTTGGAATAATAGAACCTCACAGTCACCACGATTTTGTCACAGTATAGAGATTACCCTCGCTAAAGAATCAGAACACTCTTTCTGGATCAGTACTATAACAAGATCAGTGGATGGGGCTAGATTAATGCAATTGTGCCCCATTTATCACGCAAAGCCATCACTGTTTAATGAACTTTCATACGAGGAAAAAGGACTCTTTGTACCCAATCCGGAGTCGTTTTAATTGAGAATATCTCCTTTAAATACAATATAAATTAATACGTATTTAATCGTAATAATTTAAAAAGATTTTGTTTTCATTAAAAATGTTATGTATGGATTCGTAATCAGCAGGCTCAAAAATCCTTTTATACAAATTTTAAAAAGAATAAAAATGTATTTAATATACTCTTCCACCATATTGGATCCATTATTTTGTTTTTTGTACTTTTGACACCGTGTAGGAAAATTTGGCCCATTTTATAAATATTTTCTACTTTTGGCCAAATTTTCGGGATTCTGATCCACTAAATACACAGGCAAACCATTATCAAGGAAAGCTCAAGGTTCAATTGATACTTTGATTCACATAACCTTACGAGCCACAATGCAGGCGAACTAATATTGCGGAAAGAAAGATCATTGTCAGTTCAAATAACTTTTAATAATTTACATCTGAATCTTTGGTGAGCCAGGTGATGGGAGAACCAATCGCAAAGAAAGCTTTCGATTCAATTCTAAATTACCTAACTACCATTATTCTCTTCTTCTAGAACTAATATAAAATTTGAAATAATAAAAAAAACTTCCAAGTTTGAATAATCACCACTTCAAAACACTTGCTGCACTTCACTTCACTGAACAGACAAGATCGCTTTTGGACATCTAAATACCGCAATGAACTCTCGGAAAAAGGCATCAGCGATAGTCGTTGCACGGATATCTAGCACCGCGATTGTGAGACAGTGTTTAGTGAGGTTTAATTGCATTGTGTAGATGTGTCGATTTCCATTCTGGCGTGACAGGCAGAGACCTTACGGTACCCAAAAATACCTCATCGAAGGCACCAGCTGGTGTGTCGTTCAGCTCGTGTGATCTTGGATGTTTGATACAAAATTGACGATATCGATAAGGTAGACGAAAAACTACGTCCCCTGAAATTCCGTCAATATACGATCCATTAGACGTTAAAACGTAGCCGGAGCACCCTTGATGCCGAAAGGCATTCATAAGTTCTCATAGTAGCCACGATGTATAGAAAACGTGGTTGTTGACCAGTTAGCAGTGTTCATTGATACCTGATGAAACCTTGGTGAGATAAAAAACCGAGAAATAATTTTCTATGCTTAAATTGTCGAGTATTTCCGTGCAATTGGACAGGGGGACGCATCTCACACAGTTTTAACATTGAAAGCTCGAAAATCAAAGTCCATCCGCAACTTTTGGCATCCTTCAGCATCAGGCTTTTTGGGAACAATCCAAAGAGGCGAACTATTGTTTCATTCTTTAATTCGAAAGAGCTAGAGCAATCTCCCTATTTGCTTTCTTATTTCTACTTTATAAACTGGCAGATAGCAATACTGTTACGTCACCAACAGTGCGTCGTCCTTTGTGGTAACATTATGATATTCGAGGGTCATACCTGGGGACTAATCAGCTTGGAGGTAAAATTAAGACTGGTGCTGATCCAGATATTTAGATTATGTATAAGCGAATTTTAGATTGACAAGGAAGATGATGCGATTTTAGTGATCACGCCTTCCAGAACCATAACATCGGTTAGGTGAGTCGAGATAATATGTACCTGCTTTTGGCGTGCACTGATCATCAACGCGTCACTGATGATACTGACGTTTATGAAAATCGCGATTGTCTCTTCTCCTAGATTCTCTAGAATAGTAATAGTGCGGGGAAATATCTTGCGGTTCGTTGCTCGTGTAAGAGACATTTCGAATTTCTGGTATAAATCACATCCGGAATAGTGCATGTTCGATTGCGGTTTTCAAGTCACTAGGTTTCTAAACGGATACACGCATTCTTAGCTCACAGGGTAAACCTTCTATAAAGCACGCAATTGGTCTGAGTAAATCTACTAAATTCTTTATAGTTTCGGCGGACCAACCTTGATCTGCTAAGATAGCTTTCGTAGCCCGCCACATACTAAGCACGTGCTCCGTATTCCTGTAGCATTATCTGTTAACATGATGAGTTTAGACAATTTCTGATGATAGGATTTCCAATCGCGGCCTATAAAAAGATGCGACCTTAGGTGCTTAATGAGATCATCGATTTTTTGTAACGTGCATCCGTCACCGCAATCTTTTGCGGCACCTTTTAATTTATTAATAATACCGCAAACGAGAAGTGCTTCTTTGCTTTTGGCAGGAAGAAAATCTGTCCCGTTTTCTATATCGTAGACGAAAGATCTGAAAGAAGTCTTGTTTGAGTGGGAAATATGGCACATCTGAAACAGCACTCTGAAGAGCGAGATACACACGGGTTGCTAAGGGAAATACTTCCACTCATGGAAATTGACAAAGCTGATTTAGAAGGGGTACTTAAGGCTGGTAATTTTCGTGACTCATTTTCTAGAACAGCGATGAACCCGTCTTAAATATCATTAGGTATTAAAAAACGTATTACTTGCTTGCTCGAGAAACTCGATGACAATATATACTACATATACATGGTATAATGTACCACGTCCAAATTGAACTTATTGTTACGCCCAATCAACTTTATTAAGTATAAAATGTATGTGGTAATACATACCTCGTGGAGCACAGATTCTTAGGTGCTGTCATACGACAGAAGCCTCGATGGGAACGGCCTGTTGCCTTAAATCAACCCTGCTGAGGCCTAACACCACACTCCATCACACACCCACACACAATCAACAACAAAATATTTATGACTAATTAGTCGTGAATCATTAAACTGGACACGACACCTCCAATTCACGATGACAGGAGGGAAAACACGGCCACGCGGAGTTCTACACCGGCTGTTAGTATTCGAATTTTCAAAACACTAGCAGCCGGTATCTTCAAGCGCGCACTACGTAAAGTGGGTGCGCCAGACTAACTGTTGCGTCGCGCACGTGGCGCAAGTGCGGGAAGTGGCCATTCACCATGTCGAGATACGGTAGAACGCTCTAAGGCGAGTGGGGAGGGAACAGTGAAAATAGCTAACAACTGAAGGACACTCTAATCTTAATGTGCCATCACACGCCGTTGCGTAGCGTGGTTGGCATTCTAGGCGTAATCCTTGGCCTAAGTGCCAACCCTGTACTCGGCGTCGTATACTCTCACTCTGTGTTCGACCATCTAACTGTCCACCCCAGAAATAGTCTCGTCCCCCATGTGAATGACGCCAAGAATATAATTTGCACTTTTGATATATGAGTTTGACTGGGCGTAATAAAAATCGGTCCAACACTTTTGGAACCGGAAGACTATTTTCATTGGCTTGGCATTAAGCCTAAAATACTCAAGTACCGGTTTTGGATAATTAAAAGTTATGTGTTTCTCATTTTGCTCCAAATCATAAGTGAGTGTCCAGGATGCAGTCTGGTGGGATTGACCGAAACATTTAATATGTGGTAAATTGTAGAACAGTGAGTCATGGTTCTTGTACTTTGTAAGGGAGTTTAACTTTCCCGTTGATCGCGTGATAACGAAATTAAATCTCGTTTCTGGTGACGGATCGTGCATCTCAAGCATCAACCGGTATTTTTCCAACATGGCGCGGCACCACAACATTGAAGGTCCAGGAAGGTCAACGCCATGTTTGATGAATCCGACCGAAAATTTGGACAAACTATTAGGTGAGCCGATAAATGTAGGGGTGAAGCCTCCAACATGGCTGTGATCGCTGTCGACTTCGGGGGTCACGCATAAAGCACCATGTCGGGCGTATTATTCCTTTCGGTTACCGGCACTAGTTGAGTTTTAAGAATGGAATAGTAGTATAAGCCAGGGGCCGATAGGATCGCCGGACTTAAAATGTGTATCCGATAATTTCATTTCAGAGTAGATGATTTTCCAATGAATTTCGTTTGTTTTTCTACGGGATGTAATAATTTCAAGGCCCTTTAATAAATGACTAAATTTGTAACCAGTATAAGTGGTCGTAATTCATTGTTAAGTATTAGGTGTTCGTTTTCCTTGCTCAGATTCTTCCTAACCCCACCCCTCTCTGTGTTGAACTAGCCGAAGTGTAGTATTAAAAGGAAAATGGTGGGTGGTAACCCGATATAATTCTATAAAACACCTTTTGATCGTTTGAGGGTATCTTGAGTTTACAAACGATCTGGCGCCTTTCAGGCAAAAAGCGTATATAATGGAGTTCAAGAGGAATAAAAGCTTATAATAAAAATAAAAATAAGGTTATGATAAGGTTTTCAGCAAAGTTAGAACTAAAAGGTTATAATATATACAGATGTCTCAAGGATATTAGGATCGCTGTTTTCTCATCCTTTTTCGCCCAGAAAATGGTTGTAAAAGAGAAGTTGTGCCAACATTGCAAGGGCCGGTGTAAAAACCTCAAGCAGACCCGCAGTAAGGTCTATGTTATCAAACATCTATTAATTTAGAGAACGGAACATAAAGTCTAAAAATTTAATACTAAATAGTAATGAATTAAAAAATATTGAAATTATAGCTAAACGCGTCCTGTATAATATGAAACTCTTTCATGCATACATGCACTCATACGAAAATCGAAACTTAACAGAATCATGGGAATAAAGCTTAAATATTAAGATCCTCCTGCATCCCCAGTCTAAGACGTTCATTTCTTAAAAAAGGGCATGTAATATGGAATTCGTTTTTCCGCATTTTCATAATTTTCCCCATCACTGTCCTTCTCCGCATTTTTCCGCAATTATCCAACTTCACTTCATCTCACTTCTCTTTGTTGTTTGTTGTTGCAGAATTGAGTACACAGTTTGACATTTTACCTAAAGTCGAACCGATTCCTGGTGTTCCACGATCCGAAGCCCCTAATATTCCTAGAAGACATCACGTTCGTAAAAGGGCTCTTCCTGCTGCCGAGCCGCCCCTTTGTGCTAGGTCTACGTCTCCGTCTGTCAAACTTTATTATTTGACCAGATAGAATTCTTCTGTCGAACCCTTAGCCATTTTTGGATTTCCATTTAGTGACCTTTGACTTCTTCGGCGTATGTCTAACTACAATCCACTCCAGCGTTTCGAAAGTCGGCCATAAGCTTTTCCTGATGATAAACCAATTTCAGTCCAGTGATTATATAACCGACTAAAGCCTGTGCCTTACGAAGAACTAAAAGTATTAGCAACATCCACTAGTGACGTCGTTGCAATATTGGAAATATATACAATTCTTCTTAGGATATATCATCACAAGAAAAAACGAGCAGGCATAAACATGGAAAGCGGCGCGGCTTTTGATTTAACCCCAGCATCAGCCACTGAAATTCCACTCTGGCAGCCGTTTCCCAATTTCGAAGACTTTTAGGATAATTAGAGTCAACAAAAATCCACTAGAGCAGTAATATATTTAAAGAAGATGTAGCGTTACAAAAACTTTTATAATACTATCACACGGCTATACTGACCACGAAGTGGCTTCGAATTTGAATATAACGGATGATACTAATATAGATTATTCAATTTAATGTACATGTTCTTGTGCTCTAATCAGTATAAAATTCGCTAAAAAATGTTTCATTTATATATGCGTATCATGTTCAAGATGAAGATACTTTTTCTTCTAAATGTAAACAACAGAAGATTTGTAAAAAATCCCTAGAAAATTCCTTCTAATATGGTATTCAAGATGAGTGCAAAAGAAGGTTTAATGGTTTTTTTGACTACTCGAAATTACCTTATTTGCTTAAAATAAGATCTAGTGCGAGCAAAAGAATCGCAATTTATGTTTTCCGTTTGACATTTTTGGTTACCTGCCAAAGAGAAATACTTTTTTCCTAAACTTGGGGTAAATATTATTTGTTAAAAATATTATCGAATAAAAATTAGAATTGAAAAATTTCTCAATCTATTTACTTGTCTTTTTAAATTTTAGTTTCCTAAGCTTAAAATTCTTTATTCTGCCTATACATTCTGCCTATTCATTCTTGCATTATACATATATTCTCTTAAGTTTTAGACAGTTGATCAAAAATTTCATTAAAGTTCAATAAAGAGGTTGTTGAAAAATGAAATTATATTTTTCCATTTCTCAAACGACATATCCAGACTATATTCAAGAAAAAAATTTTATAATGCAAAGTTTCAATAATGAACAATTACCATCGTGAGGTATACACTATTATAAAAGAAAGTAAAGACCAATAAAAATTATATTTAAAAAAAATACTGTATATGGAATTACCTGCTCGTAATTTAATTTTTGTTTAATAATAAAAACTGAGTGATTTCGATACATATCAATTGTTGAATATTTTTTTAAAGTGTAAAATTCGTATTCAGGAAATTTCTGGGCAGTTAGCGTTTGGAATTTTGTCTTAAAATTTTATAAATAATGCACCACAACCTAGTAATATGTCAATGGCTTTCTTCAAATGAGTCTGATGCAAGAGCATAAAAAGCATAAAAATTACCTGATTCATTCGGTCACTGAACTACGAGCCAAACAAAGATGTTGAAGGATCTTATGCTAAACGCGTTCTCAATGAATTTAAATAGATCATTTAAATGAGTAATGTTTTCAAATTTTTAAAAACGCTCTAATAACTCTTGAGGATTTTTAGAGAGAATCAAATATCTTTAAAAATAAAAAGTTCTTAGCCATTTTAAATTGGTGATTTAAGTAATATATGGGCTAAATCCTCATCTTACATTTTCTTATGCAGGCTGCAGATTTGGTTAGCATTGACGACATATGAAAGATTATTAAAATATGGATCTAGGTGGCTAAGGTTTCTAAATATTCGACTATAATTGAAGTTAGTTGCCCTATCTATAGATTTGCAAGAAATATTATTTGAAGATATACTGGGGATGTCAGCTTTTTATTGCAGAAATCACCACTGGATTTTTCCACTGTCTGGACCACACATCCCTTTCGCGTACAGATTTAAGCAAGAATCCGAACTGACAAGCCCATAGTTGAACTCAAAGCTTGATTCAACCTCCGTGTCTAACTTACATAGCCTTCGAAAACATATTTTGAGCAATCTATTTTTTTCTATAATAACGAGGAGGATACACTAATCAAATGCGTTCACATCCTCCAGATATCGCAGATCTTAGATTTCTATCCCGTAAAGAGCAGTAGCATCCAAAATTCCACTTAAAAGAGTATGAGTTGCATCCCTTGAGTAAACTTGACTTTCATTTGAAATACCGCATACTCTCTATGCAGTGAGAGGAGCATTCTTTAAGAACTGGTTTATTTCATTTAGGAGAACTTACATTTTTTTGATTTGCCAGTTGTACGGAAAAAAACTATTTTTTTCTTTTTTGGATTAAGTTAGAAATCATTAATAGCACAATATTCTTCCAGGATTTATATTTTGTGTCTAATATCATGCCATGCTTTAGCAAAAAGGGCCCCCTCGCCCCCTACCTAATAAAGAACTCAATTATAACAGCAGTATACATAATAAAAGAAAGTGGAGTGGAACTGTTACCCTGCAGGACCCCCTGCGTCACTTCGACTTTCTCTGCATAAGAGCTACCACATTTACCTTCAAGCTGGCGTTTGCATACAGTAAGCGCAGAAATTAAAAATTTTTAAATCTCGTCATAACACTCGAATGGTAAAAGTAATAGTTGAATCACAGTAGGTAATTTCTTATTTAGTCAGCAATAACCATTTAATTACCTGCAACCGAGAATAAATACGCAGCGGTCGACAAAGTATATCCAGCGCAAGCTAACTAACGATACATTATCATAATGAGGGGTAATTAAATTGTATACTATTTAAGATTATAAAATAATTACAACTAAAATCAGAAAGTAATGATATAATTTAATAGCTGCAAATGCTTCATAAATTTATCTGCATATGGAACCTAGAATTAAGATATTATATATGAAAGAGGAAAAGAAGGGTAACGAAATTATTCATGATTATATCCTAAACAATGCAACTAACAAAGGGACAAAGTAAAAAACAAAATGCATGTTGGAAACATAATCAATGAGAGCAAAACGAGCACGTGACTTTCTCAGATTTCTTGATTCTATACGTACCTCATAAACTTCTCTGGATCTGATCGTGCCTCGTGAAATATTCCTAAACGAAGAACCGCCTTATTTTAGTAATTTTAACATTTTTTATCGAAATTCAGAAGTTTTATAGTTGATGCCCATGACATATTTTGTTACAGGAAAATAGAAGAACTGTTGTGGAAAGCGCCGGCAGAGATTCAGATTATTCACTGCACTTAGTCCGTCGATATTCTAAATATTATCGCGGATATCACCGACTCAACAATCTTCTCTTGCCCGTTCAAGACTGAAGGGTAGCGTAAGTTTTCACATTTAATTTTCTGTAACCCTATCTTGTACTCTTTTGTTCTAATAAATAGTTACTACTTGTATAATTGCTATCTTTTCGAATTTATACATCACACGATCCCCTTAGGAATGACGAAGTGACAATGATACCACTATAAATAATGGTCAGGCATTAACCTCCCTTACCTACAAATAACCTACCTTACTTACCACCAGGTGTAAGTCTGGGGTTTATATAGGACGAAGATTCTTTAAAAGTCATGTACATTTGAAAAAAGTTCACGAAGCATATATGGCACGAGAAAAGATTATGAGGCACTTACGGATCTAGAAAAGTTAACAAGGCAAGTTAAAAGGTCGAGAAAAGTTTATGAGGCACATACGAATCAAAAAAAATTTACGACGTCCACACGGATTGAAAAATCGGTCCGTTGCTCTTCTCTTCCTCTTTCATAGACGATTTCTTAATTCTAAGTTCTATTTGCAGCTACATCTATTACGCATTTCAAACTAACCAATTATATCATTCCTGTGTAATTGTTTTGCTAGCCTGTCTGATATCTCATTGCCCTTTATGCCGCTGTTCCCAGGAAGCCAAAACAGAGGAACTCGGTTGTCTGATGCTAGCTTAATGAGTGCCGCATAGCACTCCTAAAATACACTGGTGCATGGCCATAATCTCTGATTGTAGAACTATACCGAAGGAACCCATCGTGATTGTGAAGCTCATTCCATTTCTTCTACGATGTACACCAGTTCCTGCGTTCTCTTTCTTCCTGGAGCCATCCCTGAGCATGCTCAATGTCGGTTTTCTCGCAATGTCGATCGGTATCCGCACTACTGTCGAGATACTACTATTGCTCACCATATTAAGTTTCTAGGCCGCCTTTACAGGAACGGCCTTGATGGTCAGATGGTGGGACTCCCAATCTATTAGTGCTCCCAGAGCCATCCTGAGTGTCAACTTCGAGGCACCAGTGGTCCCTTTCAGAATCAGTCCCCTGATCCTTTCCAATCATTACTTCACATTGGACTGTTCGACCCTGCACCATAAGACCAATGCCGCACAGGTTAGCCTGAGTCGCAAGATCGCTGTGTAGATCCACATATGTGCCTTCAGTTCCAAGCCCTAGCTGGTTTTTTGATTTTCATTTGTTATCCTGACAGTTTCAATGTACTTGTGATTCCCTACTTATACGTTTTGGTGAATACAACACGTCCGTCTTATTGGGATTAACCGATAGTCCAGTTTTCTTGTACCATTAACCTACTATCCTTAGTGCTTGATGCATTACTCCGAAAAGCGTAGCCAGATGCTGGCCGCGCACGATAACCAGTATATCGTTCGCACAACCTACCATGCACCACATCATGGGTGATAAAATACCCTTCTGCGGACATCTTCAGTCAACAGTTCCACGTGAAGTAGTATCACCCTTAGTCGTAGTTGGTTTCATGTTTTCCAACATGTGGCAGGTCCACGATTGCAAGAGGTACACATCATGTGCGATGTCTATAAGGAGACCAATCGCTAGAAGTTTTTGACTCAGTTTTCCTTCAATTAGGTTTACTTCATTAGGAATGAAGACTACTCTAATCCTCTGTAAGAGGATTGGATATAAGTTATATGGACCAGGAGACTTGTAAGGACTGAATTACTTCATGGGTCACCTAACCCTGGATGGGTAACAATCTCGTTGACTAGTCGTTGCTTCGGGGTCAGCTGTGCCACAGTCGGATTTGGTTCCCTCGGAAGTTTCGCCACCTTTTCTCCGAACCTTGCGAAGCCTGGAAAATGTGCCTCGATGTATTTGTAAAAGTTGATCCAGCTTTCTTTCTTTACCTTACACTTCTAAATTAATTCCTCATCGTATTAAATAAAATTGATAGTCCCTCCGTTTTGCTAATATTGGCACGTATGAAGCTCTCTCTGGTTTCCTTGCGAAGCTCTCCGACTTTCCCATTCTTTTAGCGCGTTTCCCCAGCCTTTGGAATCTTGAAGTTGCCAATTACTTTCATAAGTTGATTTGATGGCTTCCGTGAAAATCTCGGCTGCTATTTCCAGGCTATCCACGTCTCTGATTGACCTGGGCACCTCTGAGAGTGCACTTTTCAGTTCAGTGGAAAACTGGTCCCAGTCAATTCTTCCTGGATTTCTGGTGCCCTAAGGGCCGTAAGTACAATGGATAACAACATGAACTCTATCTGTGAGTGATCTCAGAGAGTGCGTTTATCTGAAACTCTCCACTTTTTGATATTATCTCTGAAATTACCGGCACAGAGATTGATGTCAATGACTTCCTCCCTGAACGAGTTACGAAATGTCGGGGTGTTCTTCGTATTAAGAACATCTAAATCAGTGTTGATTAGATATTCAAGTAGATTTTTACCCTTTTGAGTTGCGTCCGTGCTGCCTCACAACGTACGGTGAGAGCATCGCACCCTACCAGAAGAAAAAGACCCCTGATTCCATAAATTCCATAAATCCCTAATGGTATCTTAAACTAAACAAGACTTTTGGATTAGCAGAAAACATGTTTGCCTCGTAGCCATGCCCCTCTGTAAAGGTGCAGAGGTTCCTTTGTTGTGATGCAAGTTAATTTGGATAATGTTCAGACCGCGAGCAGGCATTTAGTTTTATTCTAGATCGTCATGCGTCCCGACAGGTTCCTTCTGTCCCTGTTCAGCAACTTTAAAAATAACCCTCCCGAAGTGGTAGAAGGCTCTGCTTTTGAGGACCGAAAGAGCCTTCGTCTGAGATTTCGGAATTTGCACAACCAGAAGATGCTTCTTATCATCACGATGCAGACGCTTCTTATCATCCTGGTAAGCTTAATTCTAAGTATGTATGTTGATTCTAAATACGATTACCAAATATTATATTAACATATCATCAACCAAAAAATTGCTATTCTTTTCTGCACAATAGATCTTATTTCTTACAAATAAGGGAAATAAATGTAGTTAAAAAAATCCTAAATCCTTCTTTTACACTCATTTTGAATATAATATTTGAATAATATTTAAATTAATAACACAAATCTTGCATACTGTATTTACTCATGAATTGTAAAAATCTAAATAAATTAATTGGCTACCAAACATAGACCTTGTACTTTTGCAAACTTGTATTTCATATAATTACATTGCACTTAATTGTAGACTCAGTAAAGATTGGATTTTCGTTATTAGTGTCATCTTTTATTTTTAAATTTGGAGCCACTTCGTGTTAATTACAGCGTTAGGGCTATTATTATTGAAGTTTCAGTCACTTTACATTCCCTTACAATGTATTATTAGACTGGTGGAATGGCGTTTACTCTAATTATTCTAAAATTTTTTGAAACTGCGAAACGGCTGCATATTGGAGTTTCTTTGGCCAATTCCGGAGTCAATTCGAAAACTGCTCCGCTTTTTATATTTCTGGCTGCCCGCTTTCCATCGTGATTATATGTTCCGCGAAGAAGTCTATATCTTTCCAATATTGCAATAACTTCACCAGTGGATTTTGTTAATACTTTTCGTTCTTCTTTTGGCATTAACCTGAAGTTATAACGTCCTAATTCACCGCGCAATTTAATTGGTTTACCAGCAGGAAAAGTGTATCTCCGAATTTTGAATCGCCAGAGAGGATTGTTGTTAGGAATAAGCCGAAGACGTCCAAGGTCACTAAGTGGAAATCCAAATATGGCTATAGGCTCGGAAGGAGATGTATATCTGACCGAATAATTAGGTACTGAAGAAGAGCTGCCTCGAATAGATGGTTTGGCAAAAGCAAGAGATGTTTCAGGAACATGATGCTTGTTAGGAGAATTAGATGTTTCGTTACGTGGAATACCAGGAATGGGATCACCGTTAGGTCAACAGTCAAATTGGGAACTCAATTCTGCAGCAAGAAACAGGGGATTATATTTATCTCTAATCTGCCAAAACTGTGATAATATGTAATACATCGTTTGTGGTAATATTCATACAAAATGTTTAGGGTATGTAATCTTTTATATAATATTGTTATCAGAAACAATGTTTCTTTAATCGCTCTTTAAATACCATAAAATATATTTGATAATCATAATAGCGAAGTGAGGAGGAATGAGGGTTGATTGAAGGAAACGGTGGCGAAGAGAACTGGGGTAAGTGGGGAGAAATGAGGAGAAGAAAAATGAGGGGAAAAATTAGGGAAATGCTGATAGGGGTCGTGGGAAATAAGTTTCAGTGAGGGGAAGTAGGGGAAATGATTAGCAATTTGGATAAGTAATTTCTTAAATATAAGAAAAATACAAAAGTTAAATTTTTAAGATAATATATTTAAATATTTTAATCCGGAATATTTCCGCTTCGTCTTTTATTCAAAGTTACCAAGTTAAATTATAATTATAAAAAGTTACCAAGATTGGGAGCACTGACCTGAACACTCTCCCCGAAAAGTTGATAGTATCGAGGTCTGACTGTACCTGATCACAATTTGATCAATGAGCTGATTGTGCTACTGCGCTCGGTCGTAAATTAATCTTGTTCAAGCACATCATGAATAGTGCGAGTACCGATCCCGCACTTTCAATAAATATGTACCTGGCCATTATCCCAAGATTTCTAATTAACCATTTGTTACAAGCGATAAAAATATACAACTTTAAACTTTATACTATATATTTGTTAACATTTTAGCAATAAATTGTGCAAGTTTAGAAACAAAATTTTTATTATAATGCGTGTAGCGCCACTCCAAAGACATACATGTCAACAAAAAGTGAGTCCATGGCCAGCATGATTCCGGGCGAACGGCTTATCTGAAATAAAAAATTAAACAGCATTTTAATATGCGAAGCTGTAGACACGGCCTGAACAAGGATATTTGAAAAATATTGAAAATTGAGTAATTGACACTGCTTTGAATTTTTTTCAAATTTAATGATTTTTTTCGATTATTTTCTTACAAAAAAAAACGGTTCAAAATTTTCAATTATCCTAGTTTAGGCCGTGCGTACAGATGTGCTGAATCTACCCTACAAGTTTTCAAGCAATCGGTCAAACCCGTTTTTGGGATATCATGCCGGCCAATTCGAAAAACGTGATTTCGAGAAAAACGCGTTTGAAAGGTAAATAACGATTTAAACAATGAAATCTTTACTCACCATTAATCTGCTATGCCTGCTCCATAAACGATCCCTTATTCTTCCTCTTAGAAGTTTAGCTTCAAATTAGCTTCAATTCTGGCATTTTATGCGACATCGCTCACGCGTCTCTTGGAGCGAGCGATTCTGGCATCATCACGGCGGTACACGTAAGCATGCGCTTCACGGATAAGGGAACATCCCATTGTCCAACGACTTCGAATATTAGAATATCACTTTACGAGCGATTTTTTTGATCGGACACACGAGGTCACCCCCTTAAATGGAAAATAATTTATTTGAGTGATTTAACCAGAAGTTTCCGCTGCGTCAATCACCTTTGGAAGTTCTCCACGCACCTACTAACTTTATGGAGGTTGGAAACTTTTAAATACTGTATGTGCTGTCAAAATTATTTTGACGAATGAAGTTGGCCAGCAATTTAATAGTTAATGTCCTGTATTATCTTGTTAGAGTACTTTGTAATAACATGGTTATCCATGCAAATTATGCATTAAGAAAATGGCATTCAACCTCAATAATATTTTTAAAATGTTTGACCAAGAACATGGATCATGGATCACGTGAATAAGAAGAGCAGCCACATTCTCAGTACCTATCGAGCGATAGACTAAAAAGTAGCTGTATACCATGCAACCATGAGAATATCTGAAGCCAACCCAAAAGAGTTATGAAGAAAATATCAAATACACCAAACTCTCGCTTTCAGTCAACCCATTCTCAGCCTTCCTAGAATTGCTGGCTTCGCAGATTCACAGGGAAGTAGAGCGAGAGCGGTTGCAACATTATATTTATAGATGTATATTCCAGTCGTGATCGAATCAGGCGGTCCTCATTGTTTACGCTTCGATCATCCCGAAATCAGTCCAAGGTTATTTGAAGGCAATTCCCGACATTGGACTGAAAGCGAGAGTTGGGTGTATTTAAATTTCGAGCTTCCCGCAAGCGATTTAACATGAGACACTGGCTTAGCGCAAATAGGAGTTCAGAAGCAAATTAATAACTTGCATATACGTATGGCGGAAGAGGCAAAAAGATCTGGAACCAAAAAAAGATAATATAATATAAAACTGCAGGAAGAGGGTAAAAAAGCTGAACTAGCGGCCACATTAATCGTTAAAAAAAAACCCCGAAGACCATCCCTGGGAGACCAACGGAACCGAAAGGAGGCTCTCAATAGTTTTTCCTTCTTAAAAAACTCAAAAAAACAGTAGGATCAACTTTTAAATGATTGAAATTCCGATTTTACGTTAAAATTTTAATTGAAAAAGTCACGGAGTAATCACAATACTTTTTTCTGCAGCGTTAAAAAAAAATATATCATTAACTTCTGCTCAAGATGACTTCAAGCGAATCCGTAATAGCTCAAGTAGCATGGTGTGCGCGGAGTATAAAAATAAATTTAAAAATTGGAAAATAAATGTAAGAAAATATGTGTAATAATTAAATTAACGTAAACAAGAAGCCAATATTTTAAGTTAGCAAATAGATTGTAAACATTTAGTTGAAGTCTTAGAATTTTTCATTTTGACATTTTTCGTCTCGTAACTTCAAGGACACTGCTTGTCTACACCACTTGCATCGCAGCGTTGTTGTCTGTGCTTTCCAGTGCGCAGCGCTAGCATCTAAATGTAACGGTTCGTTTCCCATCCCATCCCATCTGTGTGGTTTCCCTCCGGACGCTTCAGCCTAAACCAGGGTTCTTGGATTCGGAACAGGCTTTACGAATAAAACAAATGGCCGGTTAGGAAAGAACATAAGAACTGGTATTTATTCACCTACAAAATACAAAACTAATTAATCCTAGTGGTGTACGTGCATGGGTGTGCGCGTGTATGAGTATGTGTGCGTGTGGACGGCGGCAATCTTAAATGTAAATGTACTGTGTTCTTTGAAGTACAAGAGTTATTTGAAAAGTGTCGTGTCGGCGGGTGATGCGGTGCAAGCGGTTGCGAAGTGGGAAATGGAAAGGGCAAGCAAAGCGGGTTCAGTTCGGTTCCTGCATAACAAAAAGAAGAATGGTGACCGAGTGGCTATGTCGGTTTACGAAACGACGATATGAGTGCGTAATGCCGGTATGGGTAATGCGAACAACGTCTTACGGGAAGCCTGGCGGTTTTTAAGGCGTCCGTGACGAACGGTTGTACCAGTCGGATTCGTAGGTCAAGTCGGTCGGGTCGGTCCACGGGATACGACGGGTACGCTCTGGGTGTTTCTTGCACCACAGAGCATGCATTCGTGCCATGTAATTCTCTTGTTCAGGAGTTACACTCGCTTCGTAGCATTCTAGCAAGTCATGATTTTGTCGCTCCATCCACCTTAAAGCCCCAAAATTTCGCCAGGTACCCGCATTGATTCCATCTTCATTGGCTCCCCCAGCTCTAAAGTGGTCGGCATTGTTGGCCGACCCATTGGTGGGAGCCCTGCGCGTTCTATTGTTTTGAACCGCACTTACTACAACTATGTTTGGTTTTATCATTGTTGTTTCCACGAAAAGCTAGAGAAAAGAGTTCGTATATCCTTGTGGAGCCCCGCATACAAGGATAAGGCTTCTTACTCTAAAGGGTCGCCCGATAATCTCAGAGCCACCGTTCTGAACAACTTACCCAGGTGCTATTCAGCTTTCGCCATGGTTTTCACACCTTCGCTTGGGGGTTAATTTCATCGGGTCCACGCCGGGACAGTTGTCCGCGACTGCCTATTAATTTTTTGTAACCATATTCAGTCGAAACCCTTGGTACAGGGACCCTCTATCCACAACCCGAGGGCGCATTCGGTGGCTTTGTCACATAGGCCTTTCGGTTCGATTCTAGAGGAATCAAAACCGAAATATATATAAACCAAAATATATATATATATGTATGTGTGTTTGCACATGTAACGAGTCGAGGTATTGCTCATTATACAAACAAAATTCTTTAAAATTCACAAAATTCTTAAAGTTACCGACGGAACGCCTATTAACTGCTACTAAAAGAAGATGCAGTTGAAGCCGCCTTCGGCCTATGTAAATGACTTTCAACAGTTCAAATGTTGATCGTGCTGTTTTTTAGTTTTTTTTAAGATGGAACCGAAAGGGGACCCGGTAGGATATTTACGGGTACTTTGAAGAGGCTCCTTTTGGTTCCTTCGGTCCGCCAGGGACGAACTGAGGACAGTCTACCAGGCCTGCCTCAAACAATTACTGATATTGTTATTTATTTTAATGGTGTTAATTAAATGCGTTTTTCTGAAATAATTAACTGCTGTCGGACACTCCAGCACCTCAATGACCAGTTGTTAAAACTGGGTTATAGCCTTAGCTAAACTGCTACCTACTAGCGTTCTTTATCGAGAAATCACAGAACGATAGCAGGAAAGAGGGAAGTTCAGACCAGATCTGTAAGGTTGTGCAGAGCACGGGCGAATGTGCATAAAAAACCTCCTCACGGAGAATTTGTTAAGTCTACGATGAGAAACCCAGAGAAACTCACCTTAATGTTAGCTACAAAACAAGTGCGATGGCTTTCACAAGATATAAGGTGAAAGTGCCATTAGGGCTTCCTGAATCAAACAAGAAAACTTCAGTGACTTCAGCTCATTGAGTTTCAGGTTGTGCTCCCTAATCAGGATTGCGTAAAAGCAAACAAACAAATTAACGCCCTCCGTCTACACAGGCGTTATTGTTAAATGTTAAGGTAATTATAAATAATTTATTATCAGTGTAATTCTTATAAATAATCTAGGGTTGGTGTGAAGGTTATGATCGTTTTCAAATTGTAATTCAATGGTTATGATAAGCAAAGACAGGTAAAAGGATATGTGTTTTTAGACAGCTTAATGGCTCAGGTCCTGTTTCTGTACAGTTCTGATAAAAAGAGATATTTCAGGTTCCAATCGTGTGCGAAACTGCGAATTTTTTCGACGTTTCGTGAACATTGCAGTTCACGATACTTCGGCAAAACTCGTAGTTTTGTACACGATTGGAACCCAAAATATCTCTTTTTATCAGAACTGTACAGAAGCAGAACCTGAGCCATTAAGCTGTCTAATAACACATATCCTTTTACCTGTCTTTCCTTATCATAACCATTCACACCTTTAAAGAAAAGTTAAATGCTTTATTTGTCTTTTAAATGAAAATGCATATAAAACACTGTTTTAAATATTTATGAATTGCATGCAGTTTCACCCTTTTAGGTACTGATGCTTAAAATATTATTAATTAAGATTTAATATTAATTTACAGACGTTCAGTTTCTCCACACCTATACATTATTGTGCTTAACATATTTTTACTCTTTATTTCTAGAATTCAGTGGTCGTGACTCTCGATAGATTAACGGAACTGGATTCTTTCAAAGCGATCCTTAAGCCTAACAATAGAAAAATAATGCCGATATTAAATATAACCATTGATGGAGGTCCAAATGAAAATCCTTGTTATCCGAAAACAATTTTATTTACGATTCCACATTTTAAGCGGTACGAAGAAGACCGATTTTGAAAGTTACAAAAGCAAACGAAAGGATATGGTCTGAGATTATTATGGAAATTTACTAAATATTCGCACAATGCAAGAATAAGGACTTGAATAGGTAGGAGCACGTCAGGATTTAGAGTTTATTTCCGAAAACAGGCTAAAAGTCTTCAAATTTACAAACGTCAGTTAAAAATATTGTTATTGTTTACTCTTCGTTTCTTTACTGTTTCTTTTATCCTTCCTTCATTCAAGCACCCTGAAATCTCGAGGCGAGGAATCCTAAGCCTACAAACCTCAAGCTCACAGACTCTTTTTGACGCGAAAAGGGCGATAGCTCTGGGTGTTTCTCGCACCACAGAGCATGCAGTCGTGCCATGTAATTCTCTCGTTAATATTCTTAAGCTCACAAACCCCAAGTATACCAACCGCAAGCCTTTAAACCCAAGGCTCAGAAGCCACAAGCTCATAAACCTCAAACTGACAAACCCCAAAATCACCCACTTAAAACCCACATACTCTAAATCTATACATCCCGAGTCCACTTACCATAAATCTATAAACCCAAAACCCTTACATACCCCCATATAATACCCCACACTCACCAACACGAAATCCACGAATTCCAAACCTTCAAACCGCAAACCCCAACCCTAAATTAATACACCCCGACTCGTAAGATTAAGCCCACAAGTCTCAAGCCAAAAATCGTATGCCTTCAAAACTTCTCTTATCTGTATTATTTTTATTGAACTTATTGAAAATCGAGTATTATTTTTCTTTCGTAAAACTGAAGCTACTTACATAAAAATATTTTGTCTCAGAAGTATATGGTCTGAGCTAATCGTTAATTGTTTGTCTATCGTCCAGAGTGACAGTTAAATGTCAGTCTATTGTTCTCTGTTCCGTCAGTCAGCTAGCAGTTTTATTTCCTCGATATGAAGATCATTTTCCTCTTATCTGTAATATTCTTGTTGAATTAATTGCAAATAAAGTATTTGTTTACTCTCGTCAAAGTGAAGCTATGTACATGGTTTGGGGTTTGTGCAGACCTTGAGGTCAGGGTTGGTTGGTTGGTTCAGTTGGTTCAGGGTTACTACATTTGGGGTTTTGCAGGGCTTGAGGTTGGTGGGCTTGGGATCCCAGTAAACTCTCAAGAAATGATTTTTAAACAAAATTTAATTTAAATAATTTAAATGAATCAAACGCAACGTAAACATGGCTTTTCTTTTCTGCACTCTAGATTTTATTTCTTACAAATAAGGGAAATGAAGGTAGTTAAACAAATCGTAAATCCTTCTTTTACACTCATTTTGAATATAATATTTGAATGACTATTCTAAGAATTTTTCACCAATCTGCCGTTGCTTACATATAAAACAAGAAGGATTGTTAATTTAAACACGGCACTCATACATAAATAATACATTTTTGAATAAATTGTATAGTAATTAAAAACATAAATCTTGTATACTGTATTTATTCATGAATTGTACAAATCTAAATACATTCATTGTACAATTGCAAACTTATATTTCATATAATTATATTGCACTTAATTGTAGACTGATTAATGATTGAATTATTGTTATTAGTGTCATCTTCTATATTTAAATTTGGAGTCACTTCTTTTTAAGTACAGCGTTAGGGGCAGTATTATGGAAGTTACAGTGACTTTACATTTCCTTGAAATGTATTACTAGTCTGGAGGAATGACATTCACTCTAATTATTCGAAAATTTTTTGAAACTACGAAACGGCTGCCTAGTGGAGTTTCATTGGCTAATTTTTGAGTCAAATCAAAAACTGCGCCGCTTTCCATATTTATGCCTGCTCGTTTTTTCTGGTTATTATATATTCCACGAAGAATTGTATATCTTTCCAATATTGCAACGACGTCACCAGTGGATGTTGCTAATACTTTTTGTTCTTCAATTGGAATCGACCTGAAGTTATTACGTCCTAATCCACCGCGCAATTTAATTGGTTTACCAGCAGGAAAAGCGTATCTCCGGATTTCGAATCGTCGGAGAGGATTGTTGTTAGGGATAAGCCGAAGACGTCTAAGGTCACTAAGTGGAAATCCAAATATGGCTAAAGGCTCGGAAGTAGCTGTATATCTGACCGAATAATAAGGTATTACAGAAGAGCTGGCTTGAATAGACGGCCCGGCAGAAGCAAAAGATATTTCAGGAACATGATGCCTGTTAGGAGAATTAGATGTTTCGATACGTGGAATACCAGGAATAGGATCACCGTTAGGTAAGCAGTCAAACTGGGAACTCAATTCTGCAGCAAGAAACAGAGGATTAAATTTTTCCTAAATCAGAAGATAGTGTGATAATATGTCATAAATAGTTTGTGGTAATATTCATAAAAAATGTTTAGGGTATGAAATCTTTTATATAATATTGTTATCAGAAGCAATGTTTCAGAATTCTTGAATAGTTCGAGCGAAAATACATAAGCCTGACTAAATTTCTGATTAGAACTTATTCCGAATATATTCGATGCAAGTTCTCAATACAAGAATTCTTATCGGAATAAACCATTCCGAGACTAATGTAAATCCGTTCTGAATGCATATTTGTACATTTCTAATTATGGGCAAGGTCGTATTAAAAGTATTCAAAATTCTGTCTATGCTGGAATTTGATGTCTTTTTGTTCATTTTTTCTTCGAGTTTGAAAAAAACAATTACTGTTTCAACGTTGGTTTGATTAATAGTAGTCAATAAAGAATCGCCAAAAAAAATTGAATTACACTGGAACCTGGAATTAGAAAACACGGATTTAAGACATTCGCAGACCTGATGGCCCCTCAGTTTCTTAGTGAGTGAAGAACCACAGGTTCGAGTTGCCCTGGCTCTTTACGTTCAGATTCCTTGGACTAAAGATTAAGGCGAATATGAGTACATGACAAAAACCGTCATTCAATCCAGATTCCAGTTTGCATGATAGTATTAATAATGTAAAAATGTCACTAAAATGTTCTTTGAAATTGTATTGAAATCTTCTTATATTTAGCCGAACGCTTTTGGCTGAGCTTCAACTGAGTATCATATTTACAAAAACAACAAACTGGAAGTCAAAATATCTAAAACTATGAGTATATAACTTCAAACGTCTAAATTACCATTAAAAGTGTTAATTTTAGGTGATCTGATAAAGGAATTCAGAAAATTATATAATTACGTTTCATGAAATTTTAATTAACATTCATCATAATCAAAATCGCTCTTTAAATACCATAAAATATATTTGATGATCATAAAAGCGAAGTGAGAAGAAATGAAGGAAACTTATGGAAATGCGGATAGGGTCGGATGAAATAAGTTTAAGTAGGGGTACGTAGGGGGAATGATTAGAAATGTGGAAAAGTATTTTCTTAAATAAAAGAAAAATATAAAAGTTAAATTTTTCAGATAATATATTTAAATATCAAAGTATCAAAGTCAAAGTATTTTCTGGTTTTGAAATTTGTAAAAACTCTGTATGATTACGGATACTTTTCAAATACCGTTTTTTAAACAAATACATTCTTTATTCTTCCAAGATAAATTCAGATTAAATTCCTACTTAATTAAGACAACTTTTTACCAAAATAAGGTTTTAGAAAATATAGCAAATGTGGCAGAATACGCAGATTAAAAAGCAAGCGTTGTTATTTTCCTATGACTTAAAAAAAATATACGTAACATCATAGATATATTATATTATTATATTCACCAATAGAATTAAAAATTGCCGCAAAGCATAAGACGATAGTATGAAAAATCGTCATATCTTCTAAACAGGGGAAGAACCGACTAATATTTTGATGACGCATTTAGTCAACCATGTAACTAGTGATTATTCTAGTGATTCATTGGATTATCTAAAACATATATCATATAATTGTTATCTCGTAAAGTTTACTCGTCAAGCTGGTACTTATCAAATATTTTCGTTTGATTATTATTGTATTCTTACCATATTGGTTTAAATAAAGATATAGATAAGTATGGATAATTGACAAATTTAAGGCAAATATTAGCAACTACACTGATAATCACAAATTCGGAATTAAATATTTCATGAAGGAAATTAATTATATTGCATCTAAAAAAATTTTATTAAAAAAAGCACTTCTAAAGATAAAGAATTAATATTAAATTCGTACTGGGAATATTTATTGCAGATTTTATTTTCGGGATTCAATAAATATATTATTATTTTCGATCAGTCGGGAATGAAGCAAATCTAGCTACCTGTGATGTCGCTATAATATAATTTTCAATTTATGTTTCAATGTTTATTAAAAAAGAGACATTCTAATTATAAATATTTAGGAAGATGTATAGGGACTACTTAACATTTTTCGGAAGTTTTGATGATATCTGATTGATAAAAAGGGAGCGTTCAGATATTAGATAATGTAAGAAAGGGGGTCGGGTGGTTTGAGCTCTGTTATTCTATGTTATATTGGGGCAAAGTTTGATATAGTCATAAATATATTCTAGCTTACGTACAATAATTAACTTTTCAGTATTATACTGCAGCTATGTCCAGAAAATGTATAATGGAAATCTTAAACAAAAAGTTTAACAAAATGATTGATTATGTCAAGGTAAAGCAAAATGTCACTGTCAAAACTGAGGGTAAAAAGTGTTGAAGGTAATCAATGATTTGGGGTAAAGTCAGATAGAGTAACGTAATGTCGGTCAGGGTAATTGATAAGGGGGTAATTTTACCTAAAATTATCCTGAAAGAGGGTAATCGACAGGCAAAGTTTCACATGCTGACTTTATACATAAATAGACGGCTCTAAATATTGAATTGTGGGATAGGACATTAACCATTAAATTGCTGGCCAAATTTTTCTTTTAGGACACTTTATTCGTCAAAATAACTTTGGAAGCAGACACAGTAGTTATCAATTTATTATATTTTCAATACATGAAAATAATCGGTGTTGAGTTAATCTCTAACTAAATTTCTAAGTAAATTTTTTGACCATTAGTACAGTTTTCTGCAGCGCATCGCACTAATAGGGCGGCTAGTGAAATATCACTCTGAATCCCTGCAGTGGGTCTCCTATGCTGTTTCGAAGACGAAAATCAAACGAACCTTTTTTTCTATGTCAACACATGACAAAAGGAGGTCCGTTCGGTTTTTGACACTGTATCGGAGTTCCAATGGTGGCCAGTTCTCGAGTGTGTCAGCTATGATAATCTTCCTAGGGTGGGATTATGATGCCCTGCTCCAATTTAATGGATAAAATCTCTCTTTTTATCGTATAAATTTAGACACAGATGTTTAGGCGTTTTGAAACGATCGACTCATGTGTTGATTTTTTCGATTTCATCGACAAAATCTATGCATGAGTCGGCCTTTTTGATCTTGATTCTCCGGAACACCGAAAGGCGAACGAAACATAAAACTAAACAATCAACAACTCTACTTCAAGTCAGTGCTAATTTGGTTACTCTAATCCTATTGTGGACTATCCTTGACGGCAATTTTAAGGGAGTTCAAATATTATAAGGAATTATCAACTCCTATTGTGGAGAGACCTTTATACCTCATCTAGTCGAATTGAGCTGACTGCAGTGGTGCAACGGACCGCTACTTTCTCTACTGCGCATGTACCAAAAAGCGCGGCTCTATTTCAAATCAATAACAACTTCAATAATAAATAGCTAGCGTTAGCTATTTACGTACATCTCTATTACTAATATACGAAGCTTCAAACAAAAATGGAAAAAGGATACAATTTAAGAGCGATATTTGCTGCAGAGTATTCTAATATATAAACTCGCACTAAGACATCTTATTGCTAAGGTGAAGGACATCAGGAATAATCTACACATAACAGAAGACCGAGCAATGGAGATTAAGCGACAGGTTGATTTGGCGTGGAAAAACGACGGCAATGAATATCAGTTAGAGGAAGCCGCGTCAGACGGTCAAGCAGGGGGCATTGATGTTCTTCCTCAACTTGTTCATGATCCAACACCACCACATCCTCTAGAGGTGGAAGGTCTTACACAAACACAGGTAGAAGTAGAGGTTCAACAAACAAAAAAGCGACTGAAATGGACATACCATATGAGATGCTATACAGAGATGTTATGCGCCTTTATTTTTTGGCAGAGAAATGTAGGCAAAGCGTGAGAAGATAGCATCATAGACTCTTCTTATTTAAATACTCAGAGCTAGCCACAAAAATAAATAATCAGAATATGGCAGATCAATAGCGCTCAATACCAGTAAACAGATTGCTTTCGGCAGTTGAAATAGCTGCTATATAAATGGAAGTGGAACAGCAGCTTCCTATTAATGAACTCCGCTTGTAAGATGTGAACAACGAAAACTTGATTGAAGCTGAAGGCATAGGTGCTAGGGATATTGATCATCATGTACCGGATCCATTAGAACAACATCCGGATATTAAGAATGTTGATGTAGATACTGAAATCCCAGAAAAACTACAGCACCTTGAAAGGAACTTCGTTCATGCTTTACTAGAGCAGCAGGTGACCGCAGAGTTAGAGAACGGGTTAGAAAATGACATCGAGGCCTAACGATTGGCTTCACTACGAGACTAAGATTGATTATGAAGAATTTTCTCAACTTGGCAAACAAAATCATGCAATTAATACATATGCCATCCCTGTCCTCATGTACTCTTTCGGGCTCATCAAATAGTCTAACACCAACCTTGAAAAATTAAACAGAATCATCCGCACAGAAATGACGAAGCACCAAATGTACCACAAAAATTCAGCGATTGGAAGGGTAGTTCTATCACGACATATAGGGGGCAGCGATGTTCTAGATGTCAAAACACTATGTGAGTTACAAGTTATACAGTTGCAAGACTATTTTAACAAAAAACGAAATATTGCGCTATACAGAACCATTTGTAAAGCGGGTTTTGCCAATACGCCCTTGAATTTGTCCTCAGGTGGAGCCTTGATTATCATGAAGAAAACCATGTAGGAATTAGAAGTACAATGGAGGCAAAAGGCTATCCACGGCGAGCACCACATAACGTTAGATCAACAAGAAGTGGATAGTGAGGCATCCAATAATTGGCTGAGAAAGGGTGTTCTGTATCCAGAGACGGAAGGATTCGTCATTGCGATACCGGAAAAGGTTGCAAGAACCAGGGATTATCGCATATACGTGTTACATTAACACGTGGTTGACCGGTGCCGATTATGTGGAGATACTAACGAATCCGTAGAGCAAATTATTGATGGCTGTCGCGCAATGGCTTAGAGAGCATATACGCACAGAAATAATGATGTAGCGGGCATTATACATCAAAAACTTGCCCTTAACCTAGGACTCTTAAAAGAGTGGATGCCTTTCTATAGATAAATTCCAATGCCCGTTTTAGAAAGCGAAGATTGCATCTTATATTGGGATGTTACTATCCAAACGGATCATTACATCCGGGCCAATCGACCTAACGTCGTGATGTGAGAAAAAAAAGGTGGAAGAGAACATCATCGACATTGCTTGTCCACTTAACCGAAATTTGCAGTCAACCTATACAGACAAAATTCACAAGTATAGCGAGTTAAGGCATGAAGTGAATACTATATGGAGGAATGTGAGTCATGCATCTATTTATCCCATTGTAATTTCGGCTACAGGCATTGTACACGCAAGATGCACTGGACATCCTGCACATTTAGGAGTCAGTATGGTATTGGAAGCAGCTCAAAAGGCTAAAAACCTATAAACGGGCAGATGGTAGCTCTAAGAAAGCATCCAGAGGGGACTATTGTCACCTCCAACGCTCGCGGCCGCTCGTAATTGTACACCTACAGCATCATCGCAGGGGGTTTCAAGCATCATATCTGATCAACTAATAATATCCTGATTTTATCAGTCACTTGACTTAGTCTGTGGCTTTGATGTATAGCCCGGTGCAACCCAGTAAAAGTTAACTAAATAAATAATATTATAGATATATATTTAAAACAAAGTTGCCCTTTTAAAAAATTAATTAAATTTAATCAACCTACACTTTTTGGTAGATGCGCGGTAGAAAAAGGCGCGGCACGTTAGCAGCACTGGCTGGCTGGCTGCTAGTCCAAGCCGGCTACATGAAGTACCCGTTTGGTTATTATTAACGCGCGTATTTTAAATTATATGAATATTAAAATTCAATATTCATGATAAATTTTTTAACGCAGCAAGACAAAGTATTGCGATTACTCCGTGAGTTTTTAATGGTCTTTACGGATACTTTGTAGAGGCACCTTTTGCTTCCTGCGGTTCTATGCGACTATGTAGATTATAAAGTGGGATTCAAATTTTCAATTTATGAAAATAAACGTTGAATACTCCGGTACGCTCATGACGCTTGCTTTCGAGCCCCGCGACGCTTCGTGGTGCCTTCATGGTATTGTTTTAATAAAAAGTAATAATAAAGGATATGCTAGCATATTTGATGGCTTTCTAAATTTTACAGGGCTTTTTCTTATTTAAATTTCTGTATTAATTTCACTGAAAAATTTGAGATTTTTTTTTAATTTTGGAAAATCAAGTTATTGCATAAGAGGTCGCTTCGAAGAACAGGGTGTATGGATGAAGTAAAATTTAAGCTCGAAAATTTATTTATGTTGATGTATGGCCTCCTACCTGCCTTTCTTTCCGCTATTTTTTTTTGAAATTTTTTTCACTTACTTTGCTACTCTATTTGTGGATGATTGAAACATTTCTTTGATTTGATCAAGAACTTCAACTACAGCCTTATTAAATTTGTCAATACACAGCATAAAATTCATCTCGGTTTTTCAGAAGAAATCATCTTTACATTGTTTAAAATCATGTCATCGAAGAGCAAAAAAGAGAAAAAATATATCGACTAATATTGGGTTCTGAATTTTATTTATTTTAATGCTTTTTGTATTCCCATATAAGTTCCGCTGCATACACTCACGTGGAAATGTATATCTGGGGGAAAATTATAATCAGGGGGTAATTTTCAAGTGCCAAGTAATTAATTTGGAACTCTAAATCATATTAAAATTGTTGACGTTGTGCTAGCGCTGCTGCCCTTTTCTCGGAAGTTAAGAGAGCAAAAAAAATTTTCTTTTACCATAAAATTAGCAAAAAAACAATAAAAGATTGCGTATTCCATTCTTCAATTTGCCACGGTGGCGGCGCTACGTGGACGGATCTGTATCAAGCTTAGTCACCTGCTTTTCAGGACGTTGTAACTACACAGGTACGCATGCGAATTTGTATTTATGCAGCTACGGTATCCAGGTATGCCTGCTGTAAATACGGCAAATTATTTTTGCGAAGTTATAAACAATATGGACAAATATTTTTGATGAAATATGTAGTCACTATTTTTCTTGTTGAGACAGCGTTCGACCTGCGGCTGCGTTTGGATCAAGTGGGCCTACTGGTTTACTATTTTATGGCCTCCATTTATTGATAGAGGTCTTAATATATAGGCTTGATAAATCAACTAGAAGAGGGAAAATGTATTTAAAATTATATCATAGCGAACATTAGAGGAAGGTAAATTCGTTTTATCTCCGACTTGACGTTAACAAGATCTTTATCGAACTCCGAACCTTAAATCTACGTTAAATATTTTGTGTACGAATTTAATTATAATTTCTTGAATTCAGTAGTGCTCTGATCAATTTAGAAAATTTTACACGTGATATAATTAATTTCCTGTACGGAATTTTAAATTCTTAATTATAATGCAATTGCCAGTGTAGGTGATAAAGCTTAACTTCATTTTGATAATCATCCATATAAGTTTTGTGTTTATTCTAAATTTTTATGGTCTGAATACAATAATGATAAAACGTAAGTATCTCAGAAGGACAAGCTTGACGACTATACCTAATGAGATCAAATTTATATGATATGTGTATTATGTAATACAATTATGCACTAGAATATTCATTTATTAGATTGTTCATCACATTCTTTATTAATATATTAATCAGTTCTTACTCTGTTAAGAAAATAGGAGGATTGTTCATACTTTCCTTTTATGCATTGCGGAAATCCTCAATTCTATTAGTAAATATAATAATATAATATATCTAAAATTTACGTATATCTTTTTTAGGTATAATGCAAATAAATTTTTTGTCATTTCATCTGCGTATTTTATGTCGATTGCTATTTTTTCTCTACTTTATTTAAGTTTGTCTGAAATTAAGTGTGAATTTAATCTAAATTTATTCCTGTATAATGAAGAATGCATGTCTTTTAAAAAACTGGTGTTTAAAAAGTCTTCCTATTGATACGGTCTTGCTACGAATTTCAAAAACAGATAGTACTTTGAGTAAAAGTCAAATCGGAAATTTTTTTGTTGCCCCCTTCAGTTTTTTATTGGGTACCGGATATCTTTTCATGGGGATACTCGCTTACCAAATAGGATTTCTTTATCTTTCGCCGTACTGACCAAACGTCCCTTCCCCTTTTTTCGTAAATATGACACCTGGTTAAATCTCAGCCAAAAGTGTTCAGCTAAGTGTCAGAAATTGTCAAAATTTTAATGCAATGAAAGATTCAATGCCATAAGATGTACATAAATATAAGAAGATTTCAGCGCTACTGTTATGTTAATAATACTATCATTTACATTAAAACCTGAAATTAGGAACGGTCTCAGTCATGGCCTAGCATTGACCTGGATCTAAAGTCCGGGGTATCAAAACGTAAAGAGTCAGAACCGCATGAACCACTTCCAATTGAAATACATCATATTACGCCCACGATACGCGTGAGTACCTGTTCACTGCCCCCTTTGCCACTACGCCGCTGGTGGCGGCACATGGCTAAGAAAGCCTCTCTCAACCCCGAGGCACTTCCCTCCAGGGTTGCCAGATTGGGATAAGAATAGCCGATTAGGCTACTTTGACCAACGTTGTTTCGTTTAAATTCGATTCATTTAAACATATTTTGCATTGGTACAGAAACTTTCCGAAAATTAATATCAGCGGTACTTAATGCATCGAAAATTTGTGCATATAGTTATAAACAAATTAGGAAACATAAGTATTTTTAAAGAGAGCGTTCATGCCTTGCCCCTCCACAATGTTTTTTTTGAGGTTTTGCTGTACATTTTCATCATTAACCGTTACATAAAAGAGACTTGTAAAAGGATTAAATCAAGTCACAATAGTTGAAACTATTCATGTGAACAAATTATACAGGATCTGTCCTTTCTTTGGCTGGATTAAGCTTGGTCTTGTTTGTAGCCGAAAAAAAACTTACATAGATTTTCATTTGTTTCTCAAATTGTACCAAGAAACAAAAGGCAATCACATAGACTGTCATTTGTTTCTTGGCCTCAAGTAAAACGTTGCACTGCGATACACTATTCTAAATTACTCTCCTGAAAGGTAAAAGCAGCCCACCTGTAATGTTTAGAATTTTTCTGTGTGTATTTTCTGTGATTTCTTGCATTTCGTTTTTAATTCTCAGTTGCATACATTTATAAGTTTGTTTATCTGTCTCTTTGCGAATCGCACATGGTCATCTAGCGCTGACCATGTCTTCGATGCAAAGTTTTCGCAGCAGATGTGCAAATCCTTTTCGTAAGGAGAAAGATGTAGAAAGGAATTGATCTGAGGCTTCTAACGGAAAATCAGCAAATAGTAGTTCCTAATTTGCCGAAAGGCAGTAAAATATGTGGTGCTTGTAGAAAAGAATGTATAACTCTCAATTTACAGCCATCCAGAGTTATAAAAGAGCCTGGTATTAATGTATGGAAAGAGATAAACGAGGACATAGATTTTTGCTTGTCCGTGAGAAATGAAAAAGAAGGTTGCAATGATGAAACTCATTTAGCGGTTTTCGAAGTCTTGAATCAAATGAAAGCAAAATTAGAGCAAAAGGACACTAGATATTCGAAAAAGATTTGTCTACTCACCCTTGCGCCTAAGTCTTGGATTCGCAGACAAATCATGCGAAAATTCGGTGCTTCTGAACGGCAAGCCAAAAAAGCAAAAGAGTTAGTAGCCGAAAGTGGAGTTTTGAGTTTTCCGAAAGCCAAGCGAGGAAAAATAATGGCAAAAGGAACTGAAAATTTGGTAATAAACTTGTACGAAGATGACGAGAATAGTCTACAGATGCCAGGTAAGAAAGCTTTCATATTTTTTAAAAAACTAGACGGCACTCGTGAGCAAGTACAGAAGAGATTGATTCTGTGCAATCTTTAAGAATTATATACCGGATTTGTAGCCCTACATAATAATGTGAAGATTGGACTGCCTTGAACTGCCTTGAAAAAATCATGTGCTGTGAAACCACTAATGCTTATCATTTTAGCGAATGCGAATCTCGTCCTGACATTGCCAATTTCAAAAAGTACCTGACTGGTCTACTGGACGTGAATAGTTTCGACACAGTGACATATCAAGTTTTGCAGCAAACTGATAGAAGAACTTTGAAGACCAAAAGAGCAGACGCTGATGCTTTCGCAGAAGGGCTCTGCACTAAACTTAAAAACCTGAAACCTCACGCGTTTCATGCGAAACAACAAGGTTTGTTTCTGAAGCACCTTAATGTTATACTAAAAGAAGGACAGTACTTAATTTTTCTTGACTTTTTTGAAAATTATGCTTTCATTATTTAAAATACTGCACAATATTTTCATTGGAATTGTAATCAAGGAACTATATTTACAGTAGTTATTTATTGCAAAAATAGATACGAACTGAACCTTTTTAATTTGGCAATCATCTCAGATTGTTTAAGTCATGACACTGTAGCTGTGTACACATTTCAAAAGCTCATCATCGAGTACCTCAAGAAGAAATTCAGCGTTGTTAACATTTGTTATGTGACAGACAGAGCTGTGCAGCATTTTAAAAATAAATATGCCTTCATAAGTCTTTGAAATCACAAACAAGATTTTGGAATTTCTGCAAAAACACATCTCCAGGCAACTGCACATGGAAAAGGTCTAGGTGACGGAATTGGTGGAAATTTGAAAAGACATGCGGCAAAAGCTAGCTTGCAGCGCTCAACACAGAATCCAATCCTAAATGCCATGGAGTTTTTTTAATGGGCTCAATATCATTTAGAGGAAACAGTAATTCTTTTCAGTTTGAAAGAAGATCATATAGAGATGACCAAAAAATTAGAAACTACATACACTGAAGCAATTACAATGCCCGGCACTCTAAAATACTACGCATTTATTCTAAATGTTAATGGACAATTGCAACTGAAAAAAATGTTATTCGCAGCGGAGCATGATCTGTTTCCGAAGACAGTTAGAAAGCCTTAAGTTCAGAGAAGTAAACAATGCGCGAAAAAAAGGCGATCCAAATAAATTATAATGAATTTAGTGCAGCTTCGCTGGAGAATCATGCCAACATCCAAGTCCCCGGTACACTGAGAGAGAGGTTGTACCGCTAGCGCCATCATGCTATGGTAGTAGGTAGCTCGGAAAAAGCGTAGTGGCCGCGCATCTTTGTGCCGCCAGCGAGCGACTCGGAGAGGTTAGCCAATACCGTCTCATACGCATCAATAACCCTCTGGCTACCTGCGCTTAAAAAAGCACAGCCAGTGTGTAATCTAAGAGTGCACTGACCATACGTGCCGTTGGTCCCCCTCCCGTTATTTTTTTAGTACGGCTACTAAGCGGTTAACGCAGTCAAGTCGCTACGTTCATGTTTGGCGTAGCAGCCACACTCGAAGCGCGCTGGCTATACAAATCGTCTCTCAGTGTAAGACTGGCCAACCTGTTCGAGCACACGAAGAAGGGTTTCGCTCCGTTATTTTCGCATAACTGCATAACCATTTTCATTCCCAAAGTGCCGAAAAACGTTTTTATCGGAAAAAACTCAAGCTTTTATTTAAAAATACTTTTAAAAATAAAAATTCCCGAAGAACAGACAATGTTAAATAAACATTTTAAATAGCAATTTTTTTATGAAAATTAAAAATTTTTAAACAATAGATTTCACAGAATGAAAGAACATGAAAAACCCTTCAGAAATCATTCATAGAAAATTAAATTTTAATTTGTAGAAAGAAAGTTATGAGTTTAAGCTTTTTTATGACAGAATAAGATAACAACTTTTTAAGCAGTTGTCAACTATATTCTCTGAATGCCTTCAAACTTGCCGCACAATGTTATAACAAAAAATTCATGATATACGCACATATGATTGTCTGCTTAAAGAAAAATTAATTCCTCTGTTTCTTGTTGCAGAATTGAGTTCACCATTTGATTGTTTACCTAACGGTGAACCGATTCCTACCGAGCCGCCTATTCGTGCAAGGTCCAGGTCTCCTTCTGTCATATCTCATGATTTGGCCAGATATATTTCTCCTGTCGAGCCTTTAGCCATATTTGGGTATCCATTTAGTGACCTTCGACATCTTCGGCTTATTCCCAGTAATAATCCATTCCGGCGATTTGAAATTCGGAGCTACACTTTTCCTGCTGATAAACCAATTCAATTGATTGGATCACGTAATAGACTAAGGCCTATGCCAACCGAAGAAAGAAAAGTATTAACAACATCCACTGGTGACGTCGTTGCCATATTGGAAAAATATACCATCCTTCGTGGTATATATAATCAAGAGAGAAAAAGGACAGGCATAAACATGGAAAGCGGCGTGGTTTTCAATTTGTCTCGAGTATTAGCCAATGAAACTCAATTAGGTACCCGTTTCGCAATTGCAAAGTATTTTAGAATAATAAGAGTAAACGCTATTTCTCAAGAATAGTAATTCATTTTAGGAAAATGTGAAGTAACTAAAATTTCCATGATACTACCCTAACTAAATTTATCAATTATATATACGTTTCTCGGTTAGGTGGCAATGCTTCTTTTTTTAAATGTAAAAAACGGAAAATTGGTGAACAATTGGCAGAAGAGTTTTTTCCGTTCTTAAATTTCCTTATTTGATTAAAATAAGTTCTAGAATACCGTCGTATACGCAGGTCTGGGGGCTCTTGTGGTGCTTTCAGAGAAAAGATTACGTTGATTTAACAAAATAGTTTCTTCAACCTACTTTGTTTGTCGAAACTAAAAAATTTTATCTGCGCAATTAAACCTTTGGTTTTAGTTAGAAAACACAATAAATTTATTTGTTCAATTCAAGGTAATTATTTATTTAAGCATGTTTAGTTTATTTAAGGAAGTAAATGTGTTGTCTGGAATATAAAATTTATGAGAAAATTATTTGGTTAAAGTAACCAGATAAATTAATTGATTTAACAAAACACTTCCATTAACTACACTAAACATACTTATGGCCAGTTTACACGACGAAAAGTGTCGGAAAGATCCTACTTAGTGTCGTGAATTAATGAAAAAATTAGTGCTAAGACCACCTGGACACTCACAGTGTCAAATGTATAACAAAACTGGCAATCTAACCCCAAAATATATGACCAAGAAGGGCGAATTATCTATTGTGCGCTTTTGGCACATCTGCGTTTAAGAAATGGTGCCAATCCGAAATGTTCAAAACATTGATTTTATATAATTCAAAATTTTCGCATTAAACCGCCTCTACTCTACTACGACACCCATTAGTGGCAATTTTTTTAATAAATCGGAATCTCTAATAAGGAAACATCCCTCTCCGCGAGAGTCTCCGGATATGTGTATGCGGCCGTCGTCTAGAGTGCACAAAAGAATCGCCATTTCTGATTTCCGTTTGATTCACTTTAATTATTAAAGTTAAATCGTTTCTGACATTTTTGCACAGCTCGTGTTTTCATAAACTAAGACACCCGGCCACGCGTATCTGTGGCTCAGTTATAATACGATGCTTACCCTACCTAGATAACGTAAAATGTTGAAGTCTCCGTCAATAAACTAACTTATACCGCCATCTGTTAGAAACTTATAGAACTGAAAAATAATTATAACTCTTCGTTCTATAATAAACATTTAATTTGCAATATAAAGATATTGAGGCAATTAATGGGGGTAAAAAGTATCCTAATCCTCAAGTTGGACCAAATTACACACAGTACACAAAATTTCATCAAGATTGGTAAAATATTTTCGGAGTATAGTGGCGACAAACAGCGTGACACGATATTTA